>LIAE01010287.1:72531-122447 GCA_002287525.1 Diploscapter pachys | reverse complement strand
GATTTTTGCGTTGAATTCTTCTGAAGAATGGTTTGAAGTATATGACTTGGATACTCGACAAATTTCAAGAGGTCTTATCAACAAATCCACGAATGGTCGATTTAAAGAATTTTACAGGTCCAAATCCTCCTGAATGGCGTGCTCATGCATCTGTGGCTTATTTCAAAGACAAATTGTATTATTTGGGTGGATATATTCCTGGAAGCGGAGGAACGATAGGTCGAGTTGATGTAAGAAGATCGAATGAAAGTCCATGAAATAGTTTATTCAGATTTTAATAGATGGAAAATGGCAAACAGGACCTGCTTTTCCTTTTCCAATTAGTTATGCTCAAACAATAACATGCGATGAAATTTTATACGGTTACATTATAACATATTCATTATAATTATTGTAATTATGGATATTCAGTTCTTGATGGATGGTGGAATAGTACTATTATTATATATCGACTATCAGACGATGAGCGAGAATGGAAACCAATCGGAAAGACTGCAGAAAAACGAGAGGATTTCGGAGTCGCATCGCTAAATGGGAGAATTTACATAACTGGAGGACGGAATTCGTTAGTTTTGTATGATAAATAATGTATCATTATATATTTAGTTATCCTAATGCGTTCAAATCCTGTCTGTGTTTCGACCCCTCAGCTCCAGTTGACAGTCGAATTTCTCGAATCGCTGATATGAATTATGCAAGATATGCTCATTCGCTCATTGTCGCTAACGGGAAATTGTATGCAATCGGAGGGTGAGCTGATTTAGCATATCTTTATACCAAATATGTTAATTTAGATTTCAAAAATTTGTGGATAACAATTTTTGTGATTCAATCGAGGAATACGACCCACAAACGAATGAATGGCGTGAAGTCGGAAACATTGACATAAAATAAAAACTTGACTATATTAATCTCAAATTTAATGTAGAAATTTTATTCAATAAATCTAAAATAATATTTTAATTTGAGTGCACATGATAAAGACAGCCCTCGAAGATATCCAGAAGTGATGAGGGATAATTGTAGCTGAAACATTCTTTAAAATGTTGTAACCAAATCCAATATTTTCTAGTAATCAGACCTAGGGAAGACGATCGTCAGCGATCACTTGCGACCTACCCCTTATAATATTTCTTATGCAATTTTGTATCTCTAACCTAAAATTCTCCATTCATAATGAAGATTTCGCTCGTGCGACCCATCCCTTGTATATTTTCTTCGCCTGACGAAAGTATTACCTAGGTCTGATAGCGACATTAATTAATAATACTCGTAATTTTATATACAAAAATCTAAAAAAAAAACTTTAAAATTTTATAGATATTTTTGATCCGATACAACGGATCTATAAAAATAAAGCAAATTTAAATGTAAACACTTTATTTTAGACTCACACAAACATCAGATAGGTTGACGGCTATTTCACGACACCCGAAAAACGATCCAATTGAGTTGGCAAAGACAAATTTTTGATGATCAAAATAAACAAAATCATCTCACAACAAACGTTAATTTTCATCATTCTCGAGACAGAACCGGAAATCTTTCAAAGTTTTGAATTTCAAAATACTACTCGTCGTCGACTGTCTGAAAGTTTAAACAAATTCAATTATACGCATTGACTATGCAAAATAAGTCATTTTTCACCTGTGAATTTACCGAAATTCTCAGTCATATCAGATTTTACAAGGGCATCATCATTTATTGCCGAAAACCAATTCAAATAAGGAACTATCGCTTTAGAAATGGAATATGTATATGACAGGATGAAGGAGTTCAAAATAACAGGGGGAAGGTAAGATAGAATCGGGGAATTGGGTAGTTGAGTAGGTACAAAACAATAAATACGAAATAGCCAGGGCGGAGGGGTCAAATTCAATAAATAACATTTAGAAAAAGAAAAGGCAAAACAACAACAAATCAACAAGAAAAGTCACGAACAAAAATGAAAAGAACAGGTTATCAGGTGAATAGGGGATAAAGATGAGGGAAATGGGGAGAGAAATTCCTCTAGACAGTTTCTTTGGTGGAGAATTGTCTGCTAGAGCTAGGGGGCTGCTTCTTCGCCGAAGAGGCCTTCTGAAAATGAATTAGCCAATTCTAAATCAACATTTTTCGGATAAAAATTCCCAAGATTTTCAAATTACATGTTCTCCTCAAAAATTTCCGTAAATGTATCCGGATTCGAGATTCTACACTTCACAACTACTATCAACTTTGATACTCCACACAAATCACCATTGTTTGCATCAATTTCGTAAAATCGGCAAATTTGCATCCTTGGTTTTCAGAAAATCTATCTCATGTAATTTTTACGAGATTTGGAAAATCTAAAAATTTATTCCAAAATCCCAACCTTGGGGAGAGGAGTGGGAGTGGAGTGAGCAGCCTCGGTCTGCGCCTTCTTGGCCTTTTTCATAGCCTTCGCACTCGACGACTTAGTCTTGGCAGCCTTCTTCTTCTTCTTCGCGACTTCGGCAGACTTTGTCATCGAGGACCTGGCCGATTTCTTGACTGCAGCCTTCTGGAAACAGCCCCTTCATGTTTGCATTCTTTACTTAAATCATCTCACCTTGGAAGAAGTAGGCGTAGCCAACCCAGTTCCCATTCTGGCGGTGCTTTTCTTCTTTCTGGCGAGGCTGGGCTTCTTGGCAGACTGAAATATTCGTTGATTTATTGAAGTTTTCGAGTAGAGGAAGATGCAGGATGTCGAAATTTTGGACACAAGTGAGACGCCTTTTTACGAGCGCCTTCCTTATTCATTGCAAAACGTTCTACATCCAAACATACATGCTCTTCTCTATAATGAAATTGTAATTTGCAGGCAATATCAATGACAGATTCGAAGTGTCAGCTTCTCCGATTTGTAACGAAAAACCCGCACTCGTGGGTCGGGGGGTGCGGAGTGTGATATTTGGGATTTTAAGAAAAAAAAATGCATGTGGATTCGAGCTCAAATTTACAAGAATATGCGAAGTCGGGCTGTGTCAAGTTAAACAAGTTACAGGTGTGCATCTTTTAATCTTGCATCCATCATCTGCTCACCTTGACCTTGGGAGTGGAAAGAGTCGTCCCGGCCTTGCTGTTCTTCTTGCCGATGGACGCAGAACGACGCTTCTTCGCCTTGCTGTTCTTCTTCGCAATGGCAGCGGCTCCCTCGCCCAGACCGAAGCGGCCGTGGTTGCCGTGGGGCTGAAACGGAAACGATCATTTTCGAAGAAGGGTCGAAGTTCGTGAAAAAGCTACTGAAGTTAAGTAATCGAATTCAGAATTCATGGTCTCTTCAACAGCTTTTCCAAAAATACAGATCACTATTCTCACTCGCAGAATCTAGTGGTCTTCCCAAGGGATGGCCCTTCCCCTCAATATGCGATCATTTTTGCTAGGTGTTTTTGATAGATAAGTCGCCTCTCCAACCGACCTGTTTGAAAGTGCCATCGGCGACTCCCTTCTTCAGAGTGGAGTTGAGAACGCGGTTGAATGTGCCCGAGCTGTCATTCAAGTTGTACTTCTGCAACAAAAACAACAGTTAATCACTGTAGTGGGCATTTGTCGTCAGGACTTAGCATTTTAGGCTTTTCGGATACTGAAAATACACTGCAGTTCCCGTTTGTCAGTCATAACTTGTAAATGCCATTCTTTTTTCGAAGATGAGTAGACACAAAATCGGATGACGTTCGCAAATGAGGCACTTCTTCTCCTACCGCCAGAAGGAAAGTCTTGATGGCGGGACGAGTGGCTCCCTTGCGATCCTTGATGGAGACGATCGCTTCCTGAATCATCTTCAGGTACGGCGGATGCGAGGGAGCAGCCTTCACCGTCTTCGTCTTAGACGACTTCGACTTCACCTGCAATCGAAAGAACCATCGAGATTTTTTCCGGAAATTACAAAACTTGGCCTAAAATTTTGGAATTTAAAATATTTTGGACAATTCGAAACTTTCGAATGATTCTAACTCGACGGGGTTTATCGCTTTCAAGCTTTAGAAGTCGAGAAAGTTTTCAGGAATGGAGAAGTCGAAGATGAATTTTTCAATTTTTAGGCCAAGTAGAGTCGACGATTTTCGTGAGGATTCACCTTGTTCTGTGCGATATCAGTGGCAGCCATTGCAAGTGCGCTGAAAATAGAGATAATCATATTGATAAGAAATTCACGGAAAAAAATCAACGAGGATTCAGAAATTTGGTGGAGACTTGGAAAAATCGCGAGCAGAGACGATAGAAAATTCGGGAATGGCGAAACGAAAAGTTGGAAGTGAGAAACGGAATGAACGTGTTTGGCGCCATTTTGCAAAGTGGTTTTTTTCTTTCTCCGTTTATTTCTTGGTTTTCCTGCTTCTTCTGAATTTCACGTCATCTTCTCGGCGTCGTACTTGAATCTCATTAAATTCGAGTCGTCGTACTTGAATATTCGTGATTTTTAACACTTTTTGAAATTTCATTATTTTGTCTTGAGTTTTTAGGCCAGAATTCACAAAGTGGTCAACGAAAAGATGGATGGTCCTGTGAAAGTTGGCGCGGGTCAGTTGAGCGGAGAGAAGAGCAGACTGAACGGCCCACAGATAGAGCTGATGGGTGCGGCAGGCGGACAGACGGAGCCGGAACAGCAGGAGCAGGCCGAGCAAGCAGAGGAACTGCACAGAGAGATGCAGATCGCTGAAATTCAGGTGAGAAGAAGAGGGGAACGATGAATATTCGACGGCAAAATATTGATGAAAGCTAGCCGTCACCCACTCACCCATTTTGATCGCGAAAATCTTTAAAGACGAAAATGGTGTGGTTAGCTTTCCAAAAAGCTCTTGCGAGAAAGTGAAATTTTTTCTCACAATATTCAATCAGCACTATTCATCATCGACTGATCACCATATTTTTTGATTCTTTAGTTCCTAAAGTCGTTAACATTCAGAAAACCTGTTAAGTTATCCATTTAGGAACAAGCGTTTTGATTTACTTGAATTCGTTTATCTAAAAAAAACTTTAGAATAAGTTGAACGAAATCAGTCTGTACGAGTCTGTCAATCAGTACGACCACTTCAACACTACTTGTCCCGAACTCTGGATGCGCAGCCGCGTGAGTCAAGCAGAAAATACCTTCAGAATTCTAAAAGGAATGAAGATTGCGAAATTGAAAATACCGGAATTTTTAAGGTTTCAGCAGCTTTACAATCGAGTAAATTTTGGAAAAGTGTTTCCGAATTTCATTAGTTTAACGATAGCAAAGTAAACTGACAACTGATGACTCAAAGGAATCATTTGCAGAGTTCGACGATGGTCGGTCAGATGCAGTGGCAGCAGCAGCAGCCCATACACATGCCCCAGCTGCCCGTGCATCCTGCTGTCTATGCGGAGATATTCCAGCCCAATTCCTGTCTGCTCAGTGATGAGGAGCGCGAGGAATTCCGCAAGCAGAAACGCAAGGTGGGAAAATTGGCTCACTGAACTTTTCATCCTAATACCACCCTCACTTCTGTTGCTTTTCGCTCTTTTTCTTCTCTTCCTGCTACTTTCCAAAAAAGATGATAACTGCAAAGGTATGAGTGAGAATAGATTAGGAATTGCAATGGCTCGGAAAATGATGCACAGAAATGCCGACAAGATTTGACTATGAGAATCACTATCCTTGAATTGGCAATATTACTCCGCCATTACTTCTTGCCGCAGAGATTTCTGATAGAAACAATATGCTTGAGGAGGACGCCTACAAGACGGCTCTGTGTGACGTCTACCGCGTCACGGGTCGCTGTCCGTACGGAGAGAGATGCAGATTCGCTCACGGCGTCGCTGAAATTCGTCTGCCTCAGAATGTGAGTTCATGAGTGTATGAAGGGGTCATAACAGATAGGAAAATCATGGATACCAGATTCGAAATGGCGATCAAGTAGAATTTTATCCATTAATTTCAGCCGCGTGGTCGCTTCCATCCCAAGTACAAGACGGTTCTCTGCGATAAGTTCAGCACGACGGGCTGGTGCAAATACGGATCCAGGCAAGTTTTCCTTTTTTGCAAATAGACTTGTTCTAAATTATATACACGTTCCTTTCCAAGATTTCCTAACAACCTTCTCATCTTCTTTTATCTGTCTCAAACAAAATGAACCATTGTTTGTTCAGAAGTTGAACTCCATACCCGTTCTTGTAGAAATTTCAAAAAGTCTATCTGCTCCATGAAAAAGTAAATACTAGACCAGACTCGGGACTTTTGCATCGCAACTGCGGTGCGAATGCCTATTTTTGTGGTGAAAGTTTTAGCGACTGTAGACTTGTAAATAAAAACCCGTACCTCGAATTGAATGCGGGTCCAAAGGTTCAACAAAATTTGCAAGTCTGTACTGGACAAATCATCCTGTAAAAATGTCTGATTGGCTACATTCAGATGCATGTACATCCACAAGGTCACGAACCCTGCCCTGCAGCAACAGCGTTTGACGCTCACTCGTAAGCTGCTCTCTGAAGGCGACAACGCGTCATCGACTAGCGAGTCCGAGTCCAACGAGAAGATCTCCTTCGCTAGCGCTCAGGCAAATACCTCTAGAGGAATGAGGGACGGGGCCAGGGTGGCTGTCCCTCAGCCTCTTCACACTCGCTCCAGTCCGACTGACTCTGCAGCTGCCTATGCTTCTGGACATCAGGTACGGATGGGGTTTTATGTAAAATTCTCCCAGACCTACTTGTAAAGTTAATTCAGTTTTGCAAACAAGGGAAATTTGGGTGAACTCTTCAAGTTGGTGTGAGTAGTGGACTTTACGAAAAAGCCGTTACGAATAAACGTTGATTTATTCTTGGAAAACATCGATATCAGAAACTTCTTGAATTCATCCTGAAAATTACTAGTTTTATAAATCCGATTCACTCTAAAATGTTATCACAACTTTCTCTCCCCTTTAGCTGATGGTGTTATGAAGAATCAATCACATTTCTCTAGTATTATCTTAGCTAGGAGCGAGCAATTGTAGAGTTAGTTCAACATTTCTAACCGTTTATTTTAAGTCCGGCCACCTGCCGCCCACTCCCAAGTCAACCATGATCAAGCGCAACCTCTTCAATCAGTCGTGAGTCTCTTTGAAATTTGATGAAGAAGAATTCCAACTTTTGATTTGATAAAAGGAATCTTTTATTTTCGAAGTATCCATGAAATGAGTAAAAATTAATTTGCAAAAAATCATGTTCTGGAATTCATTTTTCCTCGATTTGATCATCATTGAAACTTTATTTCCGGAAATATAAAATTTCTACATCCATTCAAATGAAGGGGTGAAGTTTCTGCGAAAAGGCCTAATACCGTGCCGGGATCCACGAAACTTCTGAAAATTTCACTTTTGAAACTTTGCAAGATTTGTTTCGTGAAAAATAGATCATCCTGGTGGCTCCGAGAGTTTTCTGGATCCAAACACTGAAACCCCAGTGCATCATTTTGTTGGTTTCATAAGTCCTCTTTTCGATTTCCAATTTTGCAGGATGTACACTCCGTCTGACTTGGAACGAGCGATCACGCGTTCGTCGACGGACAGTCCGCACGTGGACCGCATGGCTCGTCACATCACGAGTGCCGACTTCCTCCATCCCACCCAGTCCAACGTCGTCAGATGGGGCAGCTTCAAGGCCGAACGCACCAACAACTTCTAGGAGGACAGAGCAGACGTACGGTAAGATTATTCTAAAAAGACCTTATTCTTCCACATTCACAATACCTGAATTCACTTGGAAATCGAAAAAATACACGTATCGTGTATCCAGGATTCTTACTCTTCTCTAGCATTTCCTTCCTTTTAAATTTCCTATCTTTCTTTGAATCACTTCTTTTCAGGATTAACATTCACTTTTGTAATTTGAAACGAGATACTAATATTTTGAGAATCCGCTATTTGGCTATTTTAGGTAAATTTTTCAAACAATCTGAAAAAAGTAGGGTTTTTTCTTGCAAACTAGTCCACTCTGAATTTTTTCAGATAGTTTGCTATTCGCTCCAACATATTAACTTCTTTGCCATATTTTCGTGGTGCTCTCTTGTTGAAGTAAATTCCAGCAATTAGAGTAACTTATCACTTTCGCACTTTACTCTTTGTAAATTAGGATTAACTTATTTTTATTCGAATGTTCCCCCCTACCTAATTGAGCCAACCTATTCTAACCTAACTTCGGGTATTTTACAACTCTGTAAAGTTATGTCTTTTTAGAAAAATGCTAATTCAGCTATGTTAGTGACTCTAACTCTTCGGGATATCTTTATTCCCTAGTCTATTTTTGACTTTTTATGAGTGAGCATACGGCGAACTTGTATAAATTGCATAAAAAGTACCGTAAACTTACTCCATCTATTTTCTATTGTGGCGAATCCTATGACGAGTATGATTATTTATTGAACTATTTTGTGTCGATTGACTATTAGGGCTAGCTTCTGGTGTATTTTTGAGCGTAAATATTCTTGCGAGTGTATTTGTGTCATGTTGTCGAGTATACTGATGGGAGATCGAATGATAAAGTCGTTATTCGTGTTGAATTAGAAATTCGGAGAGCCTGAAAATGGCTATAGGTTGAAAGACCTACAAAATATTTTCATTTTCTAAAATATTCTTTTTTAGTGTTGTTTGTAAAGGCTGCAGGATCACATTCCCGCATATCGTGAAACATTTCTGCCAATTCAACGAGACAGAGCGGGCTCTGTATGTTCTGGCTCGAAACATTCCCGAGTATAGCGATTTTGTGATCCTACTGTTTTCATAAGAAATGCTGTTGAATTTTTTTCCTACAGAAATTCTTCAAAACCTTCGAATTTCACAAGAGTTCGATTGTTGGGTGTTTCTCTCCTCCCGAGCACTTTCAGTTCTGTCTACTCTTACCCGTATTTTTGTGAATCGCGTTTGGCCAAATTCATTTCGAATCGTCTTTTTCCTCTTCAGTACTGCCGATCAGTGAGTGTATGGAGGAAGGTCAGGAGGCCAATCAGGAAAGCTATTTGTTTCCCTGGTTTCAACTGGCCACTCTGTCTCTCGACTATCGACCGCTTCTCGACAGCCGCTCCAGTCCAACCCCCTGCACCTCCTCGGATCTGTCTGACTACCTCGAAGTCTGCTTCTCCAGAGCCATTCTTAAGTTAGTCGATCTTCCAATTTTGTTGTGAAAAAGTTCTAAACATGAGAGTGGAATCCTGAATTTCGAAACGTATTATCTCATCTCATTTTATCCTGAATTATTATTCTCATCAACTTCTTCCAATTGAAAGATCTTTTTGGAGTTATGAAATTCGATTTTTATCCAAAATTTCTATTCTGTCAAAAACCTTTTTTCTTGATAATCTCGATATTTCTTTAGGGATATGGATTTGATGAAGAAGAGCGAGGCGGACCGCTTCTTGAATGACGCGAAGGAACTGAAAGAGGATGTGAATAATTTGGAGAGGGATGTCAAGACCATGGATCTCAGCAATCGGGAACAGCAAGTAGCTACGCATGGTCAGTGTGCTCATTCTATATTTTATGCAGTGAAAAGATGCTATCGTTCTCGTCGCTAGAATACAGTCTGGAAAGAGCGCGCTCCAATAAGAAATGTGGTATTTTCTCTCCTTCACTCGTTATTGGGAAGAAGAGAAAGAAGAAAGGTGAAAGGGAAAGCACTCATTTTGCATTGGAGCACACCATCTTCTTTCCAGCGTCCAATTCTAGTGCGAGTACGATAGGATAAGGTGAAGATTCTCGTTCAACCTAGTTTATCCATTTTTGTTCTCTTATTTTTAGAATTGAAATTGAAGTTGAACTAATCTTGTAATGATGTTCGAGAGTTCAAATTCGGTGTATGACTTCAAAGATTTAATTTCGTCAAGGTTTACTTGGATTTTGTGGATTCATCTAAAAGTTTAATGAATATCTCAACAACAAAAAAGTTGAAATTTCAGCAGATTTGTTGGAAGTGGACGATTCTGAATCCGATGTGTGGGCGAGTCTCCCGAAGCAGTTCGGAGCCATGGATAATTGTTCAAGAAAATCGACTGGAGTTGGGGGCAAGAAACGCAAAATATCCACCGTCGTTCTGGAGGAAATGTCTACCGAGGAGTATTGGGAGGTAAACTTTGAAATATCCGAAAGAAAATATTCTTCATTATTTCTGAGATCGGTTCTGTCTCTCTTCCTGTCTCTGACCAAGCGGAATGGTGCGATCGCGAGTGAAACTAGTGTAGAAGGGAAGAGAGTGCAAAGAGCAGAGAACGTAGTATCAAAGAAAGGCTTCACACCACTTTTTCTGCCCCGAAACAGAAGCAGCACCGATCTCAGGGATGGCGGAGTATTGCATTTGAAACAAGGATTGCAAAATTCAACAGTAAAATGCCACTATTCCACCAAGAATTGAGTATCATTTTGAGAAATTAGAGTAACCTATCAACTTTCAGACAGCAAAAGCGTTTCTGGTCCAGAAGACGTGGCTCATCGACTACGGCAATTTGGCGACGGAGGAGAAACGGGCAGAGCTGGAGAAGTTCCTCACTCAGAACAGACCGTTTGCATTGTTGGAGGAGCACAAGAACTTGGAGGTCTGCAATGATTTATTGTTTACTCGAAAAATTAACAAATACCTCTATTTCATCACTTGTTCAAAGGGCAGACAATAATCGAGCAATCGTGCTCTGCTAGATCCAAAGAAAAGTAAAAAATGTGATGTGGGGAAAAATTGGAAAAAGAGCCCGATCACACGATAAAAGCCTACAGTCAAAGTATAGGAAGGATGCAGAAAAGTATCCAAGAAAAACACCGTCAAGTGTCAAGAAAATTACACAAACTCGTGGTTAGGATCCTTCAAAATAGTCGAAGATAAAAAATAATTCGAGATTATCAAAATAGGGTAAAAGGGATGCAGATTCCCGCACAAAGTGAACGAGAATGGTAATGAGGCGTCAATCAAAACGACGATAGAATCAGAAATTCCAATTTCTATAAGCGAAAATTTGTAATTCTTTGAGCGATCTGAAACGATTTCAGGAAAACCCCAACTACCGTGGCTTGACGACTGGGGAGAAGTATGAAAAGGCATCGATGGATGAGCGCTACGCGGCCCACTGCGACCTCGTCAAGACTCGTGTCAAACTCGATTTCTCCATCTACAAGTCTGGAGTGCTCAGGAACAAGTGCAATGGGTTCTTCAAAAAGGTAGAATTTTTACTTCGAACAAATCATAAGGTACTGAGTATTCAACTCTATTTATTGGTTTCTTTTGTATTTCCTGATACACTTTAAACCTTCACCAAATTCGGATGTCTCTGATTAAGTTTTCGCCTTCGTGAATCGTATTTTTCAGATCCAGAAAATAGGCTTCACGACCGACCCCGAGAAGCTGAACATCGTGATGGGAAACACGCTCAACGCGTTGAATGACATGTCCTTCGAGTACTATGGGAATGGGTTCGAGACCACTTGCGTACTCAACATGAAAAGGTGGGGAATTTATGGACATATTCAAGTGGTATTGGGAATCAAACAAGTGATAGACAATTGATAAAATATTGGCTAGAAGACGTTTCTTTTTCTCCTGGTTTTGATATGAGCGTTAGGAATTCTCTATGAAGAATATAAGTGCGTTTTCTGGCCCTGATTTCAAACTTCGGAATACCCAATTCTGAAACTTCCTGATTCTGTCTATTTTTACTTATTATTTATGTTTTCATTTTAGAAAGGAGAACACTGACTCGGCAGCGACGATGAGTTCCACCAACAGCGAATCGACAGATTTGAACAGTTCTGCCGAACCGATGGACTCTGGAAGTACGGAGCAAAATCTCGACCAAATCTCGTTCGCTTTCGATCCAGAGAAAGACGCACATCTCGTTGCATCCAATGCAGCTCAGTACTACAAAAATGATCAGGTAAATATTATTTGTGTAATTTGAAACTCGAAATAAGAATTGACTTTGCTTCTTGTTCTTTAACGGTGGAATAATTTTCTCACATTTAACTTTTTCCATACTATTCCCGTTTCCTCTCGAGAAAAATATGAGACAAGTGGAGACGAAAGGATTATTCTTCCTATATATAGATGGACAATGTTATTGTAAAATGCTCGATTCTTTTTTTTTTTACCTAAAACGCTGCCTTCTTTCCCCTTTCTGATAGGAATTTAAATGAGTAGCATATTATCACAATAGTCGTTTGCTTTAGCAATGAATAAAGAGGATGATGAAATGAATTTTAGGAGATCCGCAAGTACTACTATCAGCGCTATCGGTTGTTCACCAAGATCGACTCGGGAGTGCTGTTGGATCGAGAAGGATGGTTCTCGGTCACTCCGGAACGACTTGCCGAGCACATTGCGGACCGCGTCGTCAGACAGCCGGGGATGATTGTCGTAGACGCGTTCGCTGGGGTCGGCGGCAACAGTATCCAATTCGCTCTCAAAGGGGCTAAAGGTTCGATTATCTAGCAAAAATATTTACTCGCAGAAGTCTATGTTCGAAATTAAAAGTTTTGTTTCGTTTCCTTTTTCCCTGAATTTCGTTGCAAAGCTTAATATTATTTCCCGCAATACATTCAATTTTCTCACAAATAAACAACTACGGAAAAGTCGTGAAAAATGACTAATTATGGGTTTTTCAGTGATAGCCATCGACCTAGACCCTGTTCGGTTGAAGTGTGCGAAAAGAAATGCAGAGGTAATAAGATTGGCTCAGGGAAAATCAACGCAATTCCTTTCAAATCTGTAGGTTTATGGTGTGGCGGATCGGATCGATTTCATCTGCACAAATTTCTTCCATTTCGCGTCACTGTGGACTAAGGATGGCAGTGAGCGACCGGCCATAGATGCAGTCTTCCTCAGTCCTCCTTGGGGTGGGCCCTCATACCTTCAATCCAAGGTATGCTCTTTATAGTTTCTCATGATATTCACTAGTTCTTGTTTCTTCGTTATTTATGCAAGGCTTGCGATGAACCAGCGTCTCCACATCCTTCCCTTTGTTTCTCTTCGACAACTCTCACTTTTTCAGAAAATCGAAAACATTTCGGAGTTGCATTTAAACCCTCAGATTTCGGAAAGATTTAATGAAAATTTTTGTCAAACTTGATCTTTTCTCAAGTTTATTGTATGTTCTTTTTTGAGGAATTCGATCTGAACGTGGGTCTGGTGCCGAACGGCTACGACATCTACAATGCGGCTGCGAAGATCTCTCCCAACATAGCCTATTTCCTGCCTAGGCACACCAAAGTCGAACAGGTTTGAACATTTTATTTATTTATTTTTTAAAATCGTTTTTATTTTCCTTTTCAAATGTACCTTTACGATTCAGAAATTAGAACAGAAGTTTAGACACAACATTTTCATTGAATTATTCCATTAATGCTCGTTCATTTTGATCTAATCCATAAGCGTACAAGTTACACCTTTTTGAAGTAGTACTTTTTCTCATTTTCAGCTGATCGAGCTCTCCGGACTCCACGGTAAATGTGAAATCGAGCAGGGCCTTCTCAACAAGAAGATCAAAGTCGTCACTGCCTATTACGGTAGTTTGGCTGCGTGAAATTAAGGCAAACTCATATTCCTTCTCTTTTTCTCAGTTATCTCGAGAGCTTTTTATTTTCGTAATTATTACCTTTTTCGAATAGTCTTCCATTTCCAAATTAGTGTATTCCAAGTTTCATATCCCAGTGAATCACTTATAGTCTGAATTTTTCATCTTTTATTTTATGAAATAATTTGGTTGTTGTGATTTTGTTGTTAGACAATACGTTGTCATGATAAAGATACAAAAATGAATATGCTTGAAGCAAAAGTTAAGGAAGGCTGAAACCTTTCTCATATCTATGCCCAATTTCAATATCTGTTCTAAATCATTTTAAGGAAAGATTACTTTCTTACGGAAGTTTTATATTTTTGTGCATTTAAAAAAATCATGAAATGCGGCGAAAAAGTAGAAAACATTTTTTTAAATTTTAAACTCAATCTTCCGAGAGTTGCAGTAAATTAAATTAACCACTACACAAAATCAAGTAGTGCTTGTTTCTTCTTTTTCCCTTGAATTTTGCATCGAATTATTCTCCTTTCGCCTTCTAATTTGCCTATTTGAAACTTACAATTTATCATATTGTATTCGTCGCTCTCTTAAAGTTTACTTCTATTAGCTCCTTCACCATATTGCCGCTCTACTATTACACGTACACTGATTTATCGCGTTCGCTTTCGAAATTTATATAGCATTCGTTTTTCGCTGATTTATCTTCAACGTCTTTGATTTCATCATTTTCAGCGCATACCGTTCAACAATGGCAGAAAGCATGGAAGCGGTAGCTCCAACGGGAACGGGCACAGACAACTCGATTCCCCAGCAGAACTGGGAACTCGCCAATCAGGTTGGCACATTCGAATTTTTTCAATAATAAATTTCGCTGATTTTCGATATCGAACCTGTAAAAATCAATAAAATGATTGCAGATCAAAGTGGACGAGTTGTTCGAGCACAGCGCATCGATTCAGTCGGAAATTCGTGCGGCCAAACCCTGGGACAAAGACCCACAATACTTCAAACTCGTGAGTTTTTTCCTCATCAAGAAGTGACAGTTAAAAACTTCGAAATCGAATTTAGTTTATTGTCGAACTTTTTCTCGTCGAATTTGAAAATTTCGTTTCTTTCTCCGGTATTTTAATTTCTCGAGCTAAAAATCATATATTGGAGGTGAGGTTGTCTGCCGTCGCCCTGTTGAAGATGGTGATGCACGCGAAACGCGGAAAAAATATTGAGGTGAGTCAAGTTGATTTTTAAATGAAAATTATTATCTGCAAGGGATGAATTTCTTCCGAATACAAATGTGAGTTTTTCAAGTAACCCATCGTTTAATGTTCTTGAACATGTTGACTAATTGCATATTCATTTCTGTGAGGAAGCCCATCCAATCTCGTCTCGTAAAATATGAACGATCGCTAATAGTTTTCAGCAAGAATTCATATTCGCAAGTTTACCTTTATTTTCATCCACCATTTGTAAATTCCGTCTATTTTTTCTTTGTCGCCTCAAAAGGACTGGATAAATAGCTGAATGTAGCTTGTTAAAAATTCGGCAGACGTTCAATTTTTCCTTCTCATTTTTTTTTTTGTAAATAAAGTGAATGCTTCAGGTGATGGGGCTGCTGCAGGGCCGAGTGGACGCGCACTGCTTCATCATTCTGGACACATTCGCCCTGCCCGTGGAGGGCACGGAGACTCGCGTCAATGCACAGCAGCAGGCCTACGAATACATGACAGTATACACTGATCGCTCCGAGAGAATGGGCATCAAGGAAAAGGTCAGAAAATAATGTGATTTGGAAGAAAAGTTGTTTGAAGAAATCACAATTGATACTTTCGTGGTTCAAAATTATACCTGAATGTTCGTATTTTCATCGAACATCATGTTTTTTCTGTCAAACAAGGAAATTTTCCCTTACTGGATTTTGGATTTTATTTTTAAATTCGATTTTGTTCTCAAAAGAATCGAATTCTAATCCAGTATTCCTTTAAGGTTAGATTTATCAACAAACATTTTTAAGAGAACCAGTATAATTGTGCTCTATATGTGCTTGTTTAACTTTCCAGATCGTTGGCTGGTATCACAGCCACCCAGGTTATGGCTGCTGGCTGTCGGGCATCGACTGCGCCACACAGCAGATGAATCAGCAGTTCCAGGAGCCCTGGCTCGCCATCGTCGTCGACCCCCTCAGGACTATGAGTGCTGGAAAGGCGAGACACTTTAGAGACATTAGAAGATTTATGTCGATTGTTGAAACACGCTTCCAAAATGAACAGACATGACAATAAGTGATGTCGCTTTATTTTCGACAGAATTCTCGTTTCTTTCATTTTTCCTGATGGAAACTCTAAATTTACCCATTGAAAAGATATAATTGGAAGCGTC
This sequence comes from Diploscapter pachys, assembly GCA_002287525.1. Taxonomy (NCBI): domain Eukaryota; kingdom Metazoa; phylum Nematoda; class Chromadorea; order Rhabditida; family Rhabditidae; genus Diploscapter; species Diploscapter pachys. Next base: position 106,588 of record LIAE01010287.1, on the reverse strand, counting down.
TGCCTAGCAGAATATTTTGACATTCGTTCATGGAATTCATTTTTTTCGATAATCATTTTCAATATCCTTCTTGCAGGTGGATATCGGAGCTTTCCGCACTTACCCCAAGGGCTACAAACCCCCAGAACGCGGTCCCCAGGAGTACCAAATGATTCCCATCAACAAGATCGAGGATTTCGGCGTCCACTGCAACGAGTACTATCCCCTCGAAATCCAATTCTTCAAGTCCGAACTCGGTATGTGCATTTTATGCGATTCGATGAATTGCATAAACTTTCTGAATGGGAACATATTCCTTTGCCAGATAGTGAAGGAGTATGCATTTCGATATCTTTCACAGAAGCTATTCATACTGGAAGAAAGGTTTTGTTGTACAAGCGATTGGTCGCTACCAAAAATCTTTCTATTCTTTTTTTCTATAATATTCTCCATTTCGGGAATGAAATATCGAATTTAATGAAGAATAGATAGAATCCCTTGGTTATTCTTTCTAGCTATGCAGTTTATTTGCAGATGCACAACTGCTGCGAGCCCTGTGGAACTCGCACTGGCTAAACACCCTGAGCTCGTCCCCTCTGCTCTCGAATGTCGAGTTCATCCGCAACCAGATGGCCGATGTCACGCAGAAACTCAAGGTCATCGAGAAGGCATGCGGCTCTTCGAAACCATCTGAGGTAAGCTTTGATTCCACTTCTGAAGCAAAAGACATATACATATTTAATGTCAAATTTACTAAACATTCTTGAAGTATGAGCGGCATATGAGTCGGCATTTATTTAAAAAGACACTTAGAAAATGGAGAGGATAGATTTCATAATCTTTGACGTTTCTACATTTCAACGAGTTAACTACCTGAATAGTAAACAAATTTTTCTATTCGAGCAATTTTTATTCATCTTTCCTGCTTTTGCATATTTTATTTTAAAATTATGGATTTATGCGTTCTGTTCCAGAAAACAGTTCATCAGATTTTCTCCGAATTGCGATGAATTCGAATTTCAGCAGACGTTCGAGAAGTTGCAGAAGGTTGCGTTGGACAGCGAGTCGATTGGACACGAGGTGCTGGCCGGCCACCTCTCGCAATGCCTCAAGATGCACCTTTTCGGGGCTGGGGACAAGAATTTCAAGTGAGTTCAAAAATTCGATCTACACTACATTGACTTTCCCTTTATACAGCTTGTCAAAAGTAAAAATCAGATAATTAGGAAATTCAATGCTCAAATATTGCGATCTCGTAAGAAGTGCTTTTATTTTGGTTCAGAAAGTTTAAATGCTTAACTTTTAACAACAGAATTGGATGATTTCTCATGAGATTCTCTGAAATTTTGATCCTTTCGACTTCAATTCAAAACGAGTGAAAAACTCATTTGCATATCCCGGAAATTTTGTTTATGTTCGGTATTCATAATATTCGTAGGAAAATGAAAGAAAAAACGTTCGATTCAAATTTTCGGAATTTTTATTCGGTCTAGCAGCAGTTGTACGTGACTCGTGAATAATTCAATGACTTTTCAAAGTTTATGCAATTGAAGATTGCTAGATTTCCTTATGAATTTTTCATTCCTAATCATGAAACGACTTGTTAGCAATAGAAATGGTTGTATGATAATACACATGAAAATATTTAAAATCCTATTACACATTTTGCTATCAGAAAATATCACATGAGATATTTTTTTATTTTATAATTTCATTTTCAGACTGGAGCATGCATCGAAGGCGAATGGGAGCAATGAAGGACAGAAGATTATAGATGCAGACATGGTCGAATAGAGCTGCATGGAAGGATAGGAGGATAAGCAGTCAGAGATATTCTCAAGCTACCGGTATCATTAAAAATTTTTAAAACTGTAATACCATTATCAGAGTCAACTAACTGATTTATATAGATGGTTAGATCTCATTTTTTGGAAATATTTATTCTACATTTTCATTCACTTTTTTCCTTCCTGGACTTCTAAAACTTATTGAGACAACATGAATTTGATCTAAACCCTTTTGAAATTAGTCGTTTGACTCTCTAAGCTTTTTTTTTTTTATTTATACCGAGCATCGTTGAAACTCAAAAACATTTTCGTTCGATTTTTATATAAAGTATGCAATTTTAAAACAACAAACTAACGCATTTATTATGCAGAAAAAAATCAAAACAACGATAAGAGAAAATTTGAAGAAAAAAAAAAAAGAAAAAAATGATAAAAGCATACGAATTGAGAGATCATCGGGGTGAATTTGTCATTTGCATGGAAAATATAAAACTAGATCTAAATCTGAGAAGGAAAAACTGTGGCACAAGGATCGACGTAGAGAGACACTGGGGCTCTGCTAGATGGAATGGGTGGCCTTCGACAGTCTTCGTAAGAAATGGGTTTTTGATGAGACAAAATTTCGCTCCTGTTCTATTGCTAGTAAAATTTCTTACAAATAGCCCGTCTTACTATAGACTGATTCAAAGTGATGTATGATATGAAGAGAGGGATAAATATGCGTATCTAATAGTGGCCGAATAGCTGAATATGCTTCTAGAGGATGAGTTGATCGAGCATGAGCAAGTCATCATTCGGGTTGGATTTCCTCTTCCCGAATCGAATGTAGCCACTCCTCATTCCGTTCGCAGAGGCTGCTTGTCGCTTCGCATTCGCTACTGCCATAGAGCGGCGGAATCGGTCTGCAAATGAATAATATTGCAGTTTTGAAACGGAAATAATAAACACTACAATTTCGATATTTCAATGGGAAGGATTTATCCATCTTTGTAAATTGTCGAAATGCTTGAATACTCATTCATCCAGGATATAATGTAAAAATTATGGATAGAAGCTTTTTTAATTTAGTGATGAATAAGGCGTAAAATTCGTATCTAACGTTCTAACGGATATATCAATTGCTCACCTTCAGGCATTGCATTAATAAGCAGAATTACTAGGAGAAGTACGAAGAATATTGATAGACATTTCATTTTGCTTCACGAACAAGCAAAAGGGGATTACTGTAAATTCCGATTTAATTTTTCGAAAAAATTAAAATAACGAAAATTCGAACAATCTCAAATGAACGAACGAAGGTATTAAGATTTGATACTTTAGAAAGGAATGTGGAGATATGAAAATGGAACAAACGAAGAAAGCTTTTAAAACAGTAGTTATGATGAGCAGTAAAATCATAGAAAGAGGGGATAATGATTCTTTTAGAAAATATTAATCTCAAAGACTTTTACAAATTATTTTTTAAGACGGAAAAATATCTTGATATGTGCAAAAAACAAATTCCAGCGAACAGCAGATTGCCATTTAGTTTGCTGCATTGTGGCATGACATGTGTGCATTGAAAGAACGATTCTGCACGGTCCGATCATATTTCCCCCTTCCTCGCCTCTTTCCCCTAACTGCAGCTATTTTCATCTTCCTCACAATTCGGAATTATCTATTTCACGATAAAATAATCAAAAAGAAGACATGATAATCGATGCTGTAAAGGAGTAGAAGAAGAGGAATTGCTTCCTTCCTTTGATTCTTGAAGACAACCAAGCAGAAAGAATGAAAGAAGGAAGTGCAAAGCAAATGGCACATTGTCACTCCACGAAATGACACACGCTTTGCCCTCTTATCTGATTGTCTGATTTACAACCGATAATCATGTTAGCAGAAGAGCAGAAGTTTCGGAGGAGTAGTCGACTTTGAATAGAACTGCAGAATTTATATCTGACTATACGAGCTCAGCAGCAGCAGAATGACATCCACAAACTGAATTCCCACTCAAATCACTAACAAACTTATCTCACGCCTACAATTTCTTCAATATTTTAAAATCAAAATCGTACATATCCATGAGAAATTTTCAGCTAAATTTCCCACAAATCTGTAATCAACCTGAATTTTTGAGTTAGGGAAGAAATTACTTTGAAAAGTTAGAGAATTCTTGGACAAATGAACTCGAGTCTGATGAGCTGACACATTCCATATTTGCGAATTCGAGTCATAGTATTCAATTTCTGACACGACTGGGTTTGTTTGCCAAAAAGAATGAACTAAATACGGTAGAACAGAAGAAGAGGTTGAGTCAAAATTGCCATATTTGGATTAGGTTCATAAAAGGACTGAATAAATGCACACAATCATTGAACGAGTTCCTATTTTGGAGAGCATGATATTGATAAAAGTCGCTATTATTATCGTCATAAATATGTGCAATAATATCCATTATTTGGTGAGTACGAGTGAGAAAAATATCACATTAACTTTCTGGAGAAAAATGTCGGATTTTTTGAAGGGAGGAATGTTTTTGATAAAATCGAATTGGCGCTGCAAATGAAAGGCAATGAGAAATATGATGCGCACTTGGAGTAGAAATGCAAAAAACTAACAAACAGATGGAGCGGGTTCAAACCGGTACATGAAGTACATGATATTGTATCATTTGCAGCCTGATAGTGTCGCGAAGTCTTAAAATTGCAATTTTAAGAAATATTACGTACAGCGAGAAAAAGTTTTCCTAAATTCTCTCATCTCTGTACGCTATTTTTCATGTTTCGAATTGCGACATTTCCAAGTAGCCCTATCATTTCGTGTATAGGGAAAATCAGCTGAGTACCTTGTTTGACTGTCGTTTTGTCGCTTTGCCATTTTAGGAATTATCACAAGGAATCTCTCTCCTTCTCTTTTCATTCCTTCCTTTCCCATTTTATATCAGCATCTTCATCTAAAATTGCATCTGCTTTCCTGAAATATCGCAATTCCCAGTTCCAAAACAATGCCCGTTCAAATTCTTACGTAAGAATTACGAACATGTCATTCTTGCTGGATATAGTTTAAGTTCAACTATAACGTTATGAGAATGTTAATGAAATGTATCGCTGATTAAAGAAAAAGTAGATTATTGCGCATTAGATTCGTCATAATTTACATTGGAATGCTCAGAATACTTATGCACAAATTGAGCAGAATATGATTTTGTATGGCACAGTCAACATGACTGACGATACTTTTGCAAATGAAAAGATGAAATAACTAGTCGAAAAATATGACATAATCCTGGGTAATCTAGTCGTAAATTGACGAATCGATTGTGGTTTCGAATTGATAAATTAGAGAAGAACCAAACCAAATTGTAAGTAACTTCTTTTTCTTATCCTTCTGCATTTGCCTCTCGATTGAATACAGTCTCTTTTTGCCTTTTCCCTGTCCTCTGCCTCTGCTTCGAATCTTTGAATCGTTCGGCGCCATTCCCTTCTCCCCCTCCCTTCCCTTCTTCTCTTGGTTCTCGTTTTGTCTTTCATCTCTTCCCTTATTTTTCCACTTTTTCACATTTCATTTCACGTTGACCTTAACTTGAAAACACACAACGTTGTCGATGATAACTTTGAGAGAAATTCCAAGGGTCAGGACTCATAAAATGCACCTCGAAAATGACAGAAAAATTCAACAATTCGTCAGACAATCAAAACGTTCACAAGTAAGTTCTTAACGGAGTTTTACGACAGAAATGGAGTCTCTAATTGTCAGAAATCAAAATAGTCTTGCAATTTTTGGAGTACTAGATTTAAAAAATTTCAAAACTCATTAACACCATTTTAGATTATGCCATTCCCTAATCATAAATTGTTGACAACCAATGACAATTGAAATATCCAGAGAATACGAAATCCGCATTTAGAAGTGATTTGAATACCGAAAATGATGTCATTGTCTGACACATTCTTGAGTTCTTTCGTAATTCGTTTTCTAATGATCAGAACTTTCGAAATGCACATCATGAAATTTTACAGGACCAGCCAGAAACTTGGGAAACGTTTCTATCTTTTTAAAGAAGAAAAAACAAGTCTAAACAAACTTCAAACTCAATTTGACGAATTTTCCCACCTACTTATGTTTAAAGATATTATTTGTTAATTAATGTTCAAATTTTCTTTGGGACGAACATTTCATGAATGATTTGAAGAATTTTTCTAACTTTCTTCTCCTAATTTTGGAATTGGAGGGCATGCAATAGTTTTGGGACTGAAGATAAGAATCTCAATTCTGAATAATGACAAATACAGATGCAAATCGCGCTTTCTGTTCTTTGCCCCAGGAAAAATAAAACGATTGTGGATTGTTTGGTTTAGGAAAAATAATAAGGGAAAAGAGAAGAGAAATACAAATGAAAATGAAGGTAACCAGATCGGTAGATGAGAGATACAAAGAGAAACCAAAGAGAAAAAGTAAGGGAGATGCACGAAATTATAGAACGAAACCTGGAAACGAGGAGTTGAAGAGCTGGATAGTTGAAATTGAAAGGACTGAAAGCACAGCAACCATACAAGCTGAAGGGAGAACTGAAACAAGAACAAAGGGATACTAAATGATAGAATGGCAGAATGGATGCTGAATGCTACAAATTAACATAAACATTCGAACCATTCCATGCCATTTTGCACTAGATCGCTCACTTTCATCGATGATTTGGTTTGATTTAGTTTTGAGCTGTTTGATTTTAGCTCAAAATAAACATAGAAAATACTTTCATTAAACTCGGAAGAGTATTAAGCCAATTACAGAAATCGTGACGGTCTTAAGATGATATAGATTAAATTTGAAGAAAAAATATTCTTGAAAATGCTTCATTCGATAATTCTTATTCAAGAAATGCATATCCCTGACTCAGATTTGATGAGCAAATGAAAATTGAAATGGAACTGAAAATTGGCACCTTAGCTATAAGCAATAAGAGATAAATGATCTGGCAGCTCCCTTTCCAATCAGAAGACTGCACAATTGCCCTTCACAAAACAAAATGACAGGAAGATTTATGGAGCAGAAACACGCAGAAACGCACAAAAATGCTGTGAATCCATGCACTTCCAACGTTCAAAAACATCTGAATCACAGCTATTATCTCATTGCTGTTTAATTAGAACATTTGATGTTGAGAAGTCGAGAAGGTGAGACAAAATAAAACGATATAAAGACTTCAATATACAAAATATTCATGGCGCAATATTGAAATGTATTCAATTCACTTACTAGCAATCAACTATGCAGGGATTAAGCCAAATCCTTTGTGCGGGATTCCCTAAAACAAAATATTCCGCTATAAATTCTTGTTGCAGATCCGCTATGCAACAACTATTATAGGAAAATTAAAATCGGCAGACCCCCTTCCCTATAATTTTTAGTTTTGGCTGAAAAATGTCTAGTTCTTTCAGCGATCTGCTAATAACTTCGCATGAAAATCCTTGTATCGTTCATGTATCACTATTGCTGTTTTTGCCAATAACAAACTCGCTAATTCTCATATTAGAGACTCAAAAATTAGCTGTTTCTAAGCAAAATCGAACTCGATAGGAAAGGTAAGATTCATAGGTAAGTGAAGAATTAATGAAAAAGCACCGCAGTCACTTGACCCAACTTTATCGCACGTTTGACTGAAAACGCTACATTGGACGTCATTGTTACACGAGGTTAGGTACAAAAGAATGAAACATGAATGACCAGGGTTTATATCTGCATGAGGCAATAATTGACTGAATGAATGAGTCATTAACAAATTGCATGAATATCGTTGTTGCGTAGAAAGGTCACAAATAATCCAGAAGGAAACCAGATTTTAATAAAATTTCGTGACAATGGCTATAATAATCACTGCTCAGTGTCAAAATTGGTAACTGGTATTTTTCATCGTCACAATTTGTAAATATAAGTGCACTATTATATAGTTCTTAATGTTATGCACTTATCATGGCCATTAGATCAAATTTGCAAGGAAAATGATAAATAGAGTTTCGAGTAAGAAAAATCTAAAGTAACTGATCTCAGGCATGCAATGATTTAGAGGATCTGGGCGATCTGAGAATTGCGAACGGCATTTATCTGTCTTTTTCTCCCACTTCTCGGCTATCTTCAATCTTCTCACATCTCTACCTGCATGGCATCGTACGCATCATGAGAATGGCAAGAAGAAGGAGAAAAGAAGGAGAGAAGAAACACCTTTTTGCAGCCCGTCTTTTCCCCGACGTGCTGGTTTAAATAAACGGTTGCTGGAGGAAAATCGCGCACGGGCATGTTGCAGACAAGGAAATGGGAGGGAAGGCGGTATTATGATAGAATAAAGGGAATGTATTACGGCAGATCAAAACAAAACAGGCATTAAAAGATAAATGCACGATCAGAAAATGCTGTAGAATTGCGAACAAATTGCATTATGATCTACGAGCGAAAAGTTGGCAGAGGCATAAAGAATTGAAATGAAACAACTGGTCGGCCACCTGCATGATGATTCTGGCAGACTGGCAGAGAGCTGAAGAATGCGGCTCGATATTAAAAGCCACACGCTACTGAGTAACCATGATGAAATTAGAATTCCCGATAATTTGATATGAAACTCGACAAGTACAAACAGAATGGTGGAAGGTAGAAAAATGATAGACCGATTTAGCAGAGTAGAAGAATACTGATATTAACTAATCAACAGGAATGGCTATCAATCACCTCATAATAATCACTGCACTTGCACTCTGCCACTCCATTCTTGGCTAATTCGATCGCAAATCGCACCGCAAAACCAACACCAAAACCGTTTCGTCGCATTTCATTAAAAAATTCATTTACGAGAAAACCTATTCAGCTTGAATATGTAATCTATACATTGAACAGTCACACAGTCTGATGGGTCATTAGGAGTGATTTGAAAAAATACATTCAACCAACAAAGAATGTCTGATCATAAATGGGAGAAATAGAGATGGGCAAAAGTGCGGGACATGATTTTTAGCATTCCACATGATAGATTTCTAGAGATGGTTTAGTTGAATATCTTAAACTGTGAAAACATAGAACAACTAAATTAGGAGGCAATTCTTAGTCTAGCTGATTCAGAGAATATGGACCAGAATTGAACGAAATTGATAATTTCTTAATTTCAGTATTTTAGCAAGAAAAATTGTTCCGAGTTAGGAATAGGAACTGTTGAAACCTGTGAGCCTGATTCCGTTCACCTATGATATGAACAAAGCGGAAAAGTGGATTTATTTCTAAACTTTTAAACTTCACTTTCAAATAGTGAACAAAATTGGAAAAGAATTGCACGTTTCTAGATTCAAATACGCTTAAAATGGAAGGATAGTTGAACTAAAACATCTGATTCGAATTGTGCTTGCCCAAATTAGGCAAGACTATGCTGTTTTAACAGGGAAGGAAATGCCCATGTAAAGAGCGAAACAATCCGTTTCTGATTCTGTTTGATTCGATTTGACCACTTCCCCTTTTTTCTCCCTTCTCTCGCTCCGTGTTTGAGATTTTCCTCCACTCTTCTACTCGGTTACACACATCACGTATCAGACAATTCTCCGGTTCACACCAACTGCCCACTGCTTCTAAACTAATTTGTGGAAAAAGGACCAGCTTCAGTTTAGCAATGTTACTTCCATACAACAAACACCGAGTTGTTCAAGCGAAAAATCGAGAATCGACAAAGTGATGTATGACAATAATGTTACTGATGCGTGAATCACTGATAATTGAAGCCACTGATATGTCAGAAATCTAAATTTGTTCCAACTCCTATTCAGAAAATCTTTTTAGATTTTAGTTCAGTTCCGTTTCAATATTTTCCAGTTCATGTTCTCTCATCGTAAATTCCGACATAAACGTTAGATCCTAATTTAAAACAAAATATAATAAATAGGTTGGTAAGAAAGATCTGCCGCATTCATTTTCTAATTTTTCTTAAAGTAGGTGAAGAACGGTCTAAATGAAGTTGGTGGCATACGTTTTATCTTGATAATTTGTGCAAAATAGCTGTTTCGTTTGAATATAATTTGAGTAATCATTGAAATGAACTTGAAAAAAAAAACAACTGAATATTACAGAACTTTATTACCAACCTAATATTATGAATGTTGATATCGGGGGTGGGTCGGAATTCCGATGATTTTGAGCGATTTTTTTTCATTCCGGTTTTGCAAATTTTTAAATTCCATTCCGGCTCACCTCTGGTTGATATCGTTTTAAATGAAATTTCGTTGAAAAATGCTAGCTTTAAAAGTTTATGAATAAAAATATCTGATATTCAACTTATTGCTGTTTTAGTAAAACTAATGATACCTTTAAAGAATTCGTTTCTCATATCTAATCTTCGTCTACCATATCGTTGTGCATCACCGTCAATACATCAACACACTCAAAATCGTGCTCTCCAATTCCATCTCCGTTCCGTTTCGATTTCGAACCTGTTTACTCACATCTCTATTCCTTGCAAGTCCTGTCTATCAGTCATTCTCGATAATTCTCTCGGATTCAGCAGCTTGTTCCTGTCGTCTCGTCATTCAGATGACCTCAATTGCTATCCTCCTCTTCCACTCGCTTTCTCTTCTCTAAATCAACCTTCCTTTCACTCCCCTCTCACTTCAGTCCCTTATCCAAATGACCAGCTTCCTTCTATTTTTGTTTCTCAGCTTAATTTTGACGCTCTCACAAGCATTCGACACCAGTACTAATCATATAATCCTGTCATTGAACAAAGTAAGTCATGATTTAACTAGGACCATTTGCATCGCCATCGACTAGGCATAGTCGAATTTTTAAACGTCCCAAATTTTGCGATTACTTTTTCCTAGAATTTGATCGAGTTCCCAAATTTAAACAATACCGATACGATGCCAAATACAAGTGATCTTCGCGTATAAAGATGTGGTAGTACTGTAATCGTTGCAGCCCACTTCCGACTACGTGTATGGAGAATGGATTGTGGGCCCAAATGGTCGTTACTATCAATTCAACACGGCCAGACAGTCGTGGCTCGATTCGAGAGAATACTGCCTTTCTCACAATGCAGATCTCGTCACTCTTGAAGATGGATCAATTTTGGTAAGCATGCCCTTTCTGACTTTACTTATAAAATAACCGCTTCGATGAACTTTGAAAGCGGAAAAATCACGTTCCTCAGTGATCTATCATATGAAAATCGAAATTAGACTCGGACAGAAATTTGGATATTTTTCTTATTGCGTAACTTTTCCAACTGCTTTCATCATGCGATTTAATTTTAGACCGTCAAAATTTGTGATGAAGAAATTAGAACGATCCTAAAAACATAGAAACAAGCATTCTTTTTCATATGTCTAGTTTACCGACTTTCTGTGTTCTGACTCATTGCGATTTGACTAAGTTCTGGAATTCCGCATAATCGATGCTGTCGTGTCAAACTTCACACCAGCACCTCAAAATCAATTCATAGAAATTCGGTGAATAGAGCGTACTCAAATTATTATGTTTTCATAAATTAAGCTGAAGCGCGTAAACAATTTGCCTTTTTTTCAAATGAATATTGATAGTTCAGAGAAAGCTGGTGATTTTTATCCATCATATCACAATTTGTCATCAAATTTTATCTAGAGCCGAAGTATGCGTTTTATCTCAATTATTAGGTTTCGACGTTCAAAAATCTCTGCACTTATCTAAAGAAGGCCGCATTTTTGCGCCGAACATCATGCATTCCTTAGAATTTTACGATTCCGTATTCTTTCACAATTTCACTCCAGAGGGATATATAAAATTCGCGACTTAACCCGGGAAATCTCATTAAGGTTGAGAGGAATAGAAGTTAAGAAAAAAGAAGTATGATTAGAAGAGAAACAGGACTGTCAGAATGTCCGAATTTCGTGATGAAAGCACGGCTCATCACTAAACATCAATCAATTCGAGTATTCAAACCAGTGACAACATGAAAATTAAGTGATACTCGATGCTGAAATAGCATTGGAAAGTACTATTGAAGGAACTCTTCCCTACACTGTCCAATACTATTTCGCATGCCTCGCTGCTTGGTATTTTCCAAATAGTCAAATCAGCTGTATTCTGTGTTCTCAAATGGGAATGGGAGAATGCGTGTTTGTGTTCATTGACAACTTGATGACTGTTTAACTGTGAATGACAGAATGACTATGCTGACCATCTCTTTCTATTCCCTTTTGATGTATCGCTTTCGTTGCAGGTATGGTTGCTGGCCCATTACGTCTCAGCTGGAAGTCAGCGCATTCTTCAGGCAAGAACAACTTCTTCACAGAATACCCATGTTACTATAACTTTTTGTTAGTGTCAATGAATGAATTTTCGATAAGAAAAAGCTGAAGGTAACATATGGTAATTTGTAAAGTTGTTCAGAAAAGAAGAAAATGATAGTGGCTTTTTTTAGATTGGTCTAATCAAAAATGAAAATCACGAGTGGACCTGGGGCAATGGAAATCCATTCGTTAATGGACTGTAAGAGTTTCTCAAACATAAAAATATTGAATCACACAATAAGTTTATATGCATTAAAATTACCATTCTCTAAATTCAATGCCATTTTCATTATCTATGACAAGAGATAGAGTGAGATGAACATGGTATGTTAATTTTAATTCCCGATAACTTATTGGATGGCACCAATATAATAAGGAGAAAATCGACGCATTCAGGAAATTCGCGAATGAATCTGCCGAAGGCAGGTGTGCGGGAATTGTGCTAGGCGAAGTGAAGATGAAGACGTTAAATTGCACGGATGCTGGCAAAGAGTCGAGCAGATTCATCTGTGAAAGAGACAAGGCTAAGCATGAAGAGGTAAGCCAGTGGTAAATACTGGAATGCTGGGATTCATAAATACATAAATACATTGCTGCTTTGGATGAGGAAAACAGTTCCAAAAAGTAAAAAAAAAAAAACTCGTTGAAAATAATGCATGTATTTCTGTTCATGATTAGCGAATTCTTTGAGAAATGAATTTCTTCTAGGAAATTAGTTTCATAAAACTTCATACTTTACCAGGAGAAGATCATAATTCATCTCACTCAACTCACATTTTACTGATCATTTTAACACCCGAACTCATTATAGCTTTCATACTTCAAATTTGCAAACTAGCAAGAAAAACCTTCTAAATAAGTGCCATCGTGAACGCGTGAATTCTCTAATGTCATGACACGGTGATGCCCATCCATCCATCATAACTTCACAACTAGCAATGACAGGAATGGGGGAGTGAAGGAATGATAGAGGAAATATTGCTAGCATTTCAGCAACAGAAGACTTCCAACTACATGTATGATAAGCTGCAACAATTGTTCGACTACTTCGGAATTGGGGGCGGCAACAAAGACAAAGACGAGAAGAAAGTAGGCGGACTATTGTTTAGTGAAGGAAAATGAAACTGGCATTTGAGCATCTACAGCCTGAGATCGATTATGAGGAAACGATGAAGGAATTCAAGGAAATCAAATCGAACGAGACAGAAACAAAAACAACAACCAAAAAGCAGGAGACTTCCAGAGAGGAACAGGCCACTGTTAATAAAGGTTGGAATATAAAGTTGAAGATTATTTGAATTATTAGCCAATCAGAAATTTCGTGGCTGCTAATGTAGACTAATGTAGGGTATCTTTTCTCAATACAGTTTTGCATATGAACGCGAAATTTTCTGATAACAAATTTGCGAAGAGTCGAGTATTACCAAATTGAATCGTCTTTTTTAAATAATATTTTCAAAATTTGATAAAAAGCTTTGTAAGTGATAAAATTCGCCTTGCATTCCTTTTTCAAAGAAAAACTTCACGATATTCTTCACTTATCGAATATCAAAGGCGAATTCATCAGTATTTCGCTCTAGTTTCGAAAATCGTTAGAAAAGTACTTCATCCGGCTTTGGATAGATGACAAATCATTAGCAATCTTGGTATTTTTATAAAGTGAAAGTGTGAGAATACGGGAACTTGATATCTTGAAAAGCGAAATCATGATTAAGCTTTTATCTTTACGAAATGGAAATAGGATTTCTTAATTTTCTTAATGATAACGATAAAATATGATCGAATTGTAGTTTAACATAATTATGAAAAGTTATAAATAACGAAGAAACGCTTAAGTAAAATTATAGCGATAAGATAAGATGAAATTTAGTTCTAGCAGCCGTTCAACAACCGAAAGACACAGGAGAATCGACAAGTCTGAAGGAATTAGAAGAGGGCAGCGGGCAGAGTGAGGGCATACAGGTCGAGAGGAACGCCATTGAAAAGGTAAATATCAGGATTTGAATAAGTCATAGGAATTTGAACTCGAAAGCATATTTAAAGTGAAAATTCAAAAACAATAGGAAATATAAGGTGAGCCATAGTTATAATCTTATCTATCAACAACGAAGCGATTGAAATTTCGTAAAATAATCGGTTTCTTAGAAATCTATTTTTGATTAGAAAATGGTAAAGCTCAAGGTTTATATTTCTGCCAGCTTTGTCATGAAAATCTTGCATAAAAGGTAAAAGACATTTTTTAACGTTTTGGGCTAGTCACTATCCACTCTGTAAGTCAGTTGGTAATGAAATGAATTTAGATCGAACAAGGAGAGAAGAAGATTAATGATTTGATAGCTCGACTGGAATCGATGGTGAAGAAGATCGAAGATGAGGAGAAAGTGAAAGAGGAGAAGAAGTTGAAGGCTCTGGAAGTGGAGAGGGCTGCCCTGCAAGGCAAGGAGAAGGAGGAAAAGGGCAATGCAACCACCCTGCCTGCCAACACTGATCATGTCACTGCCCCTGTCAATTCGACTGTCTCTGTCACCACCAATAGCAGCAATGCGACCACAACCACTCCGTTCACAACAATTACAACTGCTGGAAAGGAGAAGAAAGTCGAGGATGAAGATCTGCTCGTCACACAGGTATAAACTTTCATAAGACATTTCATCCTTAAGAAGTGATTTTGATATGGGAGAAAATTTGCGGAAATTAATTTAAAAGTTTCATATTACTCCTTTCCCTCTCAAATTCGAATCCCACGAATAACGCACTATAAGTAACTTAACTCTAAGCTTAAATTTACCTCTAGCTTAAAAATGTCCGAACAAATTCTATCTTAATCTAGATCCAAATCTATAAAGCTTTATAGCAACAATGAATATGATTATAGAAGACAATTGAAACAACAACTACTACAGCAGCTCCGACATCAGCGACAACTGCAGCAGCTTCGACATCAACGACAACACAAATTCCCGCGACTGAAGAGCAGGGGAGGGAGGAAAAGAGAATGGTCAATCAGATCGAGGATGACTTCATGGAAACTAATAATACTGCTATGGTAGGGGAATCATGAACTCAAATTACATCCAGAAATTACATAATTTCTTGACCACATGAAAATTTCAAGAACACTAGGAAAAAAGGGATAGATTTATAGAGGAAAACAACTTCACAGCATCTTTCTTATACTTTCATCAATCAGAAAGTTATGCTTTTTTTCAAATTTTGAAACTTTCAAACTTCTGTTGATTTATGCAACGAATGAATGAATGAGTCATTTCAGCCAGTAGCAGATTTGACGCCTCCATTGGAAGATTGCAAAGAAGAGGAAACAGCGAAGGAAAGGAGAGTGAAGAAAGTGCTGCAGACTGTGAAGACTTACTTAGACAGAGCCACGAAGGATGATTTGCTGT
This sequence comes from Diploscapter pachys, assembly GCA_002287525.1. NCBI lineage: Eukaryota > Metazoa > Nematoda > Chromadorea > Rhabditida > Rhabditidae > Diploscapter > Diploscapter pachys. The sequence goes on along the minus strand of LIAE01010287.1, from coordinate 91,150 downwards.
GAGTTTGAATATACTGGATTAAATTTAAAACGACACTAGATTTGCATCTAATTGACACCATTAGGTAAGCTAAAAATGCGAATTGAAGAAATAGCATAAGAAGAATTCATTTTGAGCCATCATATAATTTCATAATAGTTGTTAATAAATGACAATGAAATTTTAAAATCGATCAAATCGATGAGACGAGACATTTTAGGAGTCTCCTAAATAGTACAACCGAGGAGAATTTGCTGCAGAAATTGGAAGAAGGAATTGCAGCCGCTAACAAGCGAGAATTCCAAATGGCACAGCTGCTGAAGGACCACAGACAAGAGGAATTCCTGCAGGTGCGTGCGGAACCCTTTGAATTTAGCACTTATAGCAGAACACAATTACAGTAACCTTTCAATTTTCTCGACATGAGAAACTTTGTTTCACACGATCAACCCACATATCCGTCAGATTTCGCGCAAGTCTGTGAGAAAATACAAAATGATAGCGGGTGAAAATCCTGAGAATTATTTCGAAATTACATAAATCAAGACAAAATTTCCCACAGAATTTTTTATTTCTTGAGTCAGGGATAAAACTTATCTTGATGATTAAACAACAAAATAGCAAAATGACGAAAAGGGTAGCCAGATGACGTGAAGAGGAAGAAAAATAACTCGAGAAAATATTAAGTCATCGTTTAGTTATTGCGTAAAATTGGGGGTTGCCAAAAGTTTTCCGTCCATACAAAGTTTATAGCCGCCTTGTTTCGCCAACTAAACTCTTCTTCCCAATTAATTTATAGATCAAAAGAGCTAATGATAAATTTTATTCTGATAAAGGCTTGGAAACACATGATTTTAATGATTCTTTGCACACCTAAAAATCATTAACCGATTCGTCTGAAACCGCATTATGGCATGAAGATTTGTCCTCAATTAGTGTGCCAAATTTCTGAAAAATTAGACTTAAGAAAGTGATTCAACAATGAATTTGAAGATCATCATAAGCATTTCCAAACTTACTACCTCCATTGTAAATGGTGTATTGTCGCATCACCGAATTTAAGGTTAGGAAGCATTAATAAGGAATGTAAACTGCAAATCGTGAATTCGTCTCAATTTTGCAGAGTAAACCAATTTGAACATGCTGACACCTAAAATCATGTTAAAAATTCTGACTTTATATCCTGTTTCCACGATTTGGTATCGAAGTTTGTCCATTTCCTCTACATTACAAACCTTTGTAATGAAAAATTAGCGTACATTTACGAGCTTTGACACTGTCATTATTCGCTGAACGAGTAGGCTTCAAAAGGAGAAACTTCAGTGCCAAATCTTAGACTCAGGATTTATGAACAGCATGTTCGAATTGACTTACCCCGTAAATTTGGATAGGTTCCGTAATTCCGGATTTACATTCCTTGCAAAGCGAAAAGTTGGTGATATAAGTAAGAGGTCGAAAATTAGCAATCTAAACTCAATCCATATTATGTTTGAGATTATTTTCAGGTGGAGCATCCGACTGAGAACTTCATGACCGACGAAGAGAGGGAAGCCTTGTACAACAGAATCAGCTCGACCATCATCAGGAACATTGAGCAGCAGAAGGAGGCCAGCAAGAAGACCACACAGGCGCCTTCAACCACAAGCAACAGTTCAAATTCAAGTCCAAGTCCTTCAACCCCTTCTACTGCCCCATCCACTAAGAGCAAACTCAAAATTAAAGGAACCAAGACGCACGAAGTCACTTCCAGCCGAAAGTCACACCATCCATCGGTCAAAAGCAAGAAAACCAAAAAAGGTCATAAAAAGACAAAGAGGACCAAAACAAAGACGAAGAGTACCGTGAATGGAAAGGAGAAGATCAGCAAGACGAAGGAAGTCAAGGGCAACAATTCGACTGTAACTGAAGGGAAGGGAAAGGAGGATGAAGTCGCTGAATCGAATGCCGTGTTCATGAGAGCAAATCGAGTGAAAAAGGGCGAGCAGGAGCTGAACAGCACTGAAGAAGAGCTAACAGATGAGGAACTGAACAGTCTGACGAAGCAGGAAGATCAGATTGCTGCCGCTTACAAGAAGACCATCGGAGAGATCAGGAAACTGAATGCAGAGGAGAGGCAGATTGTCAAGGCCGAGCAGATCGAGAGGAGGAATCAGAGAAGGACTATGAAATTGGCTGCTGCGAGGAGGAATCAGCTGCAGAACAAATTGGAAGAAGAGGAAGATGATGAGAAGCCAGACAGACCATTCAAGTAATAGTTTATTCGTGAACGTTCAATCCTTAAACTAAACTACCTATGAATTAAAAATTACTAATCAGAAAGGTATTCGTTTGAAATTCAGATTTTAGCATTCTGAACTTGAGAATTTTTTAAAACCGATTCAGAGAATTGAAACTTTTGAATTTCAAATACCCATATCAGAAACTATTTTATATTTTAGGACTAAATTTAGTCTTGAATTTTAAACTTTCTACCATGAGTGTGATTGCAGAGCGGCTGCGACACATAAAGCAGTTACTAGGAAAGCTGAAGTGATCAGAAGACAAAAGCTGAGAGAAAAAAGGAGGAAGATCCTGTTGCAGAGAAAGAAGCAGAGAGAACTGAGAAGAGCCAGGAGAAACAAGATTTTGAAACTGCGAGCTGCAAGGCAGAAAGCACTGCTGGAGAAGAAGAGAAAAGCTGAATTGACTGCAAAGACATCGACAACGACAACCACAACAACAGAAACCAGCACGACGACAAAAAAAGCCAAAAGCAGCAGGAAAAAACTGAGATCGAAGGCAAGGAAACTGACAACGACAACAGAAGAACCAGAGTCTGAACAGACTGATGAAGAGACGGAAGCAGATTATTATGGATCTGAAGAGGATTCAGGGAAACATCCAGAAACTGAGGGAATTGAAGAAGACATCAAACGAGAAAGGGAAAAAACTACTACAAAGGAGCCAGAAGGTATTTTACTGTACGATTTTGAAATTATGGACCATTAATTCAGCAACAACGACAAAGTCGATTTTGTCTAGCTTCCCGAAAATGAGTCTGCTCAAAGAGCTATTTGAGAAGAACAAAGCCGGATCCGATCCGCTGGGTGAGATATGATTCCTTCAAATCTTGTATTATTAAATGATGCAATGTCTTCAAAATTATGCTCTTTCATTCTTCTATGAATAAAAATCATAGATGGTAGCAACCAAAATGTGCTGAATAATTTATCAGAATTATTATAGGCAATAAATTCTAAAACGATGTCTTCTGAAAATTGATTATGGCTTTAAAAGTATACGCCTCTATGAAATTTCCTCAACTTTGACGATATCGTTTCATCATGCAATAGTGAAAATCCAATAGCCATCTAAAAATTCCATATTTTAGGTGCGACAACTTCATTACCCACACTTGCCACTCTGCCTTCCATTGATAAAGTCATTTCCGACTGGCAAGAAAATATCAGTAAACTATTCCCTCCTGTCAACACGGCAACGAAAAGCTCTAACTCACTTTTCTAAATCTAAATCAAAGTAGTCAAAACTTAATAATCCCTCTCGTGCAATATTTAATGCATTCCTCTTATTAAGCTGGTACGAATTTGTGCTTTCACTGAGTCTGGTAATAATTAATAATAAATAATTTATAATTAATAAATATTTGTTCAATAATAACTTGTGATAAAACTCAATAAAAATAAATTATTACAAAGATATTTGACCGGTAATGCTTTGTAGATCAGGTAATTATTGAGATCGACTCTGTTAGATATTATTTCACAGAAATAGTCATGTAAATAAGCTCTAGTTATAAAATATAACACCTATATGAAAGATACCGGGGTTGAGGTGATAATAATAAAATTATTAATTTTACTGAAGAATCTGCATGATTATTGGTTTGTTCAAGTAGTTTCTTTGGAGTTCAAAAGTTATCATATTTGCTTTCCTTATTAATTCGATCAAGTAATGAAGATTACACTGGAGTAAAAGAGTAATTTTGAAAATTTATAGAGCTTATTGAGCGACCTTGTTGTAGTGTCGAAGATAATGGTTGAGTTATCAAAGGAAAGTTGCATTATTATCGCCTGCAATTTCCTCTAACAATAATTGAATAGGCGGACTGTCAGATGAATCAGAGTTGGAATTGACGGAGATGAGATTGTCATTGTCAATGTTGCTGTCTCTGTCAGATTGTCTATCAGAGTTCTTGTCAGTCTGTCTGTCCATCTCTTCAGCATTCGATATCTCCCTCTCTTCTTCCTTCATTTGCTGTTGTATTAGATGCGCTGCTTCTTGGACTACCTGAATGATTTGGAATTGTGAGTTGAGTCAATTTTTTATCATAAATTATTTAATCTATAACTTTTGAATGCTCCTCTACTAATAATTCTGTTTTGAATGATGAACTTATCAACAAATCACAATACCATCTCTTCTCTAATAATATTCAAGACGATATGTGAACCTCGCATACCATCACATGTACAGAAGACGGGCGACGCCGGCGCAGGTCTGCCACCACACCGGACACTTTCTTTTCTTGAAGCGAGTTTTTCTTTTCTGCAAACGCCAGATTTTATATTATTTTATCTTGAAAGAAGCAGAATAAATTATGACTTATTCGATCAAAACTTTCGTGATTATCTACTGACTAATTCAATTATTGTCGAAAACGCACCGATTGCAGTTCCCTTTGCCAGTTTCTCGATTCCCATTGGCGGATAGCCCGATTGGAGACAGCTCGCCTGCGAGATAGAGACTTCCTCGGCTAAATATGAACCATCTCAATTTATGCAAATTTAGATAATACTGAAATGAGCGATGCTCCACTAACTACTATTTGATTCCACCACATTATAGGGTTTGAAAAATATCATCTTACACATTACACTGATTATCATGGGCGTATGCATAACAGGAAAATGCAAATGAATGAATTACTCACATCCGTATTTGTAATGGTTGGAAGAGAATGGTCTGTATGTGCTTCCGCTGCAGGATTCAGGGTTGTATGTCAATTGACTAAAGGGAATATATTGGGATGAGCATGACAGAAAATATAAGGGGAAATAGTTTGAATGATTTTCAAATCGATTTTCATGGATTTTAATTGCGACATGAGTGAAATTTCTATAGGTTTGAACCTATGATGAATTTGTAATGAAAAACGATGATATTGACCTCATGAAACGCATCTGCTGGTTGACAAGCCTTCCCACGGCAGACTGACGAGTTCGCACATTCTTGTATGGTTGAAATAGCACTATATAAATCTGAAATATACAGGCTAGCCACTGTTATTATTTAGAAAAGTTAAATCTACTTTTGGAGCAAAGAAGCATCCTAAGGCAACCGATCCTGACAGTGAAATACACATACAAAGGGAGGTGATTTGTATCTGAAATCATACATCATTTCAAGATCACACCTTTGCGGTTACCCGAAAATTGTTCTGTGTAGCGAAATAAATAGGGCCAAATGACAGCCATAAAATACACGTACTGTACATGGTGAATCCTAGAAATTCAATTGTTTTATTTTTATTTTAAAAAAAATCTTTTTAAATACCCACCAATATGACGAGTTTCATTGAAATTCTCAGGGATTTTCCTCGTTTTGAAAGCATAAATAGTACAGGCAACAATAAGGAATAAATTGTAAGTCAAAGAAATGAGCAAATGAGAGGCAGTCGCCTAAAATTTGAAAATAGCTCGACTGAAAAGAGGAAATGAACAAACCTTGCAGGTGAGCACGGCTTCTGTTCTGGAAGGGTAGATAATCATCGTTCCTGGTTTGTCCAGAATTAGCCAAGCCATAATCACAACCAGTTGAATCGAGACTATTCCGAAACAGATTACTACCTGCAGGTAATTTTATCGTAATCAAACAATAACTGCTAAATTTTCTTTAATAGAAAATACGCTAAATTTTATGAATTAATAATGATTCACAATCTAATTTTTCGAGATCGTATAATAAAATGTTTATAGTCTTTATGCGAAAGTAGGAAAAAGAGAATCAAATAAGTATACCTGAGCTTTAGGAGTGATGAATTTGGGTCGCTGAGCTCCGTCTGGTTTGAATACTCGGGCTAATCGATTGGTCTTCGTGATGATTGCTGCGTAGATGGCCGACATCGATAGCCCCATAACTACCTGCAAAGTGAATATTTCACTCTTAAGTTACTGTACTTTAGATGAAATACTCTAGCAGCTGCACAAGTGGCTGCTGTCGGAGTGGAGACGAGGAAGAAAGTGAGCAAGTAGCACATCGAAATGCCTGCCAGCATGCAGTGACACAGTTCTCGACCCGAGGCCATTATCTGCAAACACAACGATAAGGATTGATTCGTGAAGATCAACTATCAGAATCAATTGAATATGCAATTTTCCGTTTATTATGTAATATTTTGTTCAGAATTTCAGATTGCATTATCATTCAACTGAGAAAAACACAACTTACCACAGGAGTACTTGAGAACTTTAAGAACACCACGAAGACGAACAGAGTGCAGGTTAGTCCGAGGAGGGAGAACACTGACGGAATTAGAGACCAGGTTGTGTTCCATCTAAATAGGTATAATTTTAGGATAAGTTTCGAAACGGAACGATTTACTGCATAGAAACAGGAGGAATATTGACGCAGTAGCTGAGCGTACGATCAGGGACCATTCCGAGGGGGCATTCCTCGCAGTGAGTGATGTTGTGGATGCTCGTCGACATGTCGCAGGGAATACAGGCCCAGCAGCAAGTCTGATCTTGGTAGGCTCTGAAATTTTCATCTTTAGAACGAGCTGAATAACATACAATTGGTTGAGAATTCAGTTTTTGTGTTTGCAAAGATTTTAAATGATGTATCCGATTTTCGTTTCTAGAAAAATTCTAATTTGATATAAAATTATTTCCGAAGATAAAAAATACAAATTTCGACGATCTACCGATAATGGCCTCTCGGGCAATCGGTTGAACAAACAGACACAGGCTTTTCTCCTTTAGTCGTTCGAAATGATTTCCGAATTCTCTGCACATCCAACTGCACTTGCTGGTCATCTGTTGATTTCCATTCTCCGACCTGAAATTAGAAAAATTCGTAAGTCTCTCTTGAAAATATCCTTACCTTCTTGTAAGTGCCGTGTTTATCCAACTGAAACGCATCATACCGACCCAGTCCGTCACCATTTGCATCAATTAGAGGAGGTTCACCGGCTAAAATTCAGTTTTGATTTGTAGTAATTTTAGGGAATTCTCATTATTCTAAAGAAGACTTACGATGCAGCGACACGTTTCTGTAGTACTTCTGAAGTCGTTCACCATTGAAGCCTGTCTTCGACAAATGGCACATTTGGAATTCCTTGTTCCCACAGTCATCCTAAATTCTCTTATTGAAGATCACCTTTAAAGGAAAAAGACCTCAATGTATGTTCGAATAGCCTTTGCAACAATATTCACAGCATCAACTACGAAGGGAACATAGCTTTCCTAAAATCGGTATATAAGTTTTATGGTTTTTTTCCAAAAATATTTTAGAATAATTCATTCTCTCAGCAATGAAAAAACTCAAAAACTGTATCTCTACTTTTTATGAATAAGTTCGTACATAACATAACAGATTTTTTCTTCAATAAAAAATAAGAATGAAATTTGCACCTGTTTTAGAGCGATTCCGTTTCGGTCGAAACAGTCGCCGAAAGTCTCTCCTGAGCAATTTAGATGATTCCAGAATTCCTCGAGAAATGGGCCGTAAGGCTTGAGTCGATGGATGAATTCCATGTAGCCCTCTTGAATGCGGACGTGAGGGGCGATTGTTATCGCACCGAATGTCACATGCTCCAGGCCTTTGACGACAGAGGATTTTATTCCCCATGAGTCCGATGCTACGAACCTAAAATCAGGACTGTTTCCCTGAATTTTAAACCAATGACAGAGTGATTTTTCGTTTAGAAGACCAATGCTCGAAGTTCGTGATTACGACATAAATTCAAATATGTTTCGCTCATTAATTTCAGCAATGAATAAATTATTTCATCATACCAAAAATGTCCCTGCAATTCCGTGTGCCCTTCCTGAATGAGCAAATCGAGTACATGTAGCAGCCTTTTCAGATTGTCTTCATCCACAAATGTCACTACTCCTCGGGCTTTTCGAGTTCTGTACATTCGCGTCAGCATTTCCCTGAAGATCAACCTTTGTTTCTTTATATTCTTCTCACAAAACCTGAAATTCTTTTCGGTCCATCGTCTACTGATTTTCTGCACATCGCCATCGATGCAAATTCCTTTTTCTGTTGCGTAAGCTCGAAATGAATCCATCCCTCGTTCACCTAAAATATGCAATCATTAACATAAACGAAAGCTTTTAGAGCTACAGAATTATCAAGATCTAATTTTATGGAAATGTTGTGATATTAGTTAAAACGATAGGATAGTATATTTTCCCTACACTATGTTATCGAATGAAAGTATTCTTTCATGCCGATAAATCGAAATATGTATGATTTCTTTCGAATGAACTCTAAATTCGGGTCTCTAAAGAATGTATGAAGACAAAAAGTAAATTCTTACCATAAGAACCCGTATCAGCGATTGCGTGAACATAAGTCCATTCTAACTTTTTGATCTGAAATCACGATGACGCAAACGTTGAATAATGGTTATCAACGTACCACATCGGCCATGACTTGAGCTTGTAAATTATCAGGAGGAACAACTCGACTAAAATAGGCGAATCTAGGCTTCTCGGAAAGCTCGGCACCAGTTGATGAATATGAGACTTGAGGTATTTTGAATAATTGCAGCATTGATGCAACCATCACGGAGACCTGAAACAATTCTTCCCTGTGAAGATCAGCTTTCATCAAAATAATTGATAGGCTTAATTATATCAAAGATGGAATAATGATTTTCGTTTAAAAAAGCGAGAACAGCATGTAAATCGTATAATTTTACTGACTTTCAGGAATGAAATTTGCACAAAAAAGTAGAAGTTTTCCCCGTTCATATGGAAACAATTCCAACCTGACTACCAGCAGCACCAATGACGGCAACTACAGGCTCCCTCGTCGTCTGAGCGGGAGTTCCGTCCTAAATTTAGAATGGCGGTATGTTGTTTAGCAATTAGTCTTTGCTTACAGAACAGAGCGGTGCGTCCGTGTGCATAACTGATTTGATGAATTCCAGCGATTGTTCCAGGGCGTAACTGTCCACAGAGCTACAATTTAGATCTTTGAATTAGTTGACGATAAACATGTAATTTGAAGATAAATTCTTAACATTCTCCAGACATTATAATTAATTATAAACTTTACTCAAAATGTCTTGATATTTTTGTATATCACCTCCGGCTAAAATATCATCTTGTTGTAATAATATGGTAGGTTAAATGTTGCATGCTGATTTGAAATGCCACGAATTATATGATTATATGCTTACCAAGTATCTAGAATCGTAGCACCAATACTGGTCTGCACAGCTCGGTTCTTGTTGACCATTTCTATCGCGAATAGCATTGCAATCATTCTTTGAACTCCTTGGTCCACCTAGAAATTAAATCCGTTATAAGTTGCAACAGTTCAAACTCATATTTTATCGACTTTTATGATAAAAGCTCAATTTATCTCGACAATTAAAAGATAAATTTTAGATGTAGTTTCAGCGAATATTTTCATTCTCTACTTGTAAAACTTCTTACTTTGATCTTGCCGCACTGATGTGTTGCATTTCTGCCCGCCTCGTGAATGGGAAACAATCCACCTAACACGAGCTCGCCAGGGACTCGCATCTGAATGATAGAATGATGGATATCATTGCATTTATCAAAATAAAGTTGGACTTGAGAATTTGTATGACCTTAGATGAGTAATGCATTCAAAAACTGCTAGTGAAAATTGCATGACCTAAATACCAGTGACAAGTAAAAATTCGCTTTTTGTGAAATCAAAATTGAACCAAAATAAGAGTGAAGATCAATAAAGGTCGAAATTTCATCTCACCACCGACCTAAGCATTCAATCGGATAAACGAATGTCCCAGGCCTTTCAGGGAAATTCGCCTACGCGTTTTTCTGACTTCTGTCAGATTCCAAGACTTCTAGACCTTCCCACTTTGTTAATTAGCCTTTGGTCTGTCGTCACTCTTCGTTTTCTATATTGGGATATAGCTCGGTGTTGATTTGCATTCGCGCATCTATGCAAATGCGTTGCAGAGCTGTGTGGTTATGAGGAAGGTGATTTCGATTCGAGAAAATACCTCGCTATTTGCATAATTCCCCTGTCCTATGTATTTGCCTATTTGAATGCACTGCACATTTACCTTTTTGACAAGAGCGTTTGCAGGATGAATTACGAAGCAACATGCTAATGTGAGGAGGAGCAGGCACAGAGACAGAGACAGAGTCGCGGCTGGAGGAAGGCTCCCAGGGAACGACCATGTCATAATAGAATTTATGCAGAGCTATCGGACACTCCAATTTAGGCAAGATGAAGTTGACTTTGGCAGGAATTCTCTTAGCTTTGTCGGCAGAGTTCGAGGAGTTTTCGGCGAAAATGGAATTCCGAAGGACTTATTGTATGCACATTAATGCTGTGTTGGAATTGGGCAAATCTGAAACAAAAACGATGAGTAAAAACGCGAATTTCGAGGAAGAAAGGAACAATTCCAAAAGCTCTCACGAGGTTAGAAAAGGATTAAAGAGTACGCAGAAAGATGGGCAATCGAGCAGAGAAAGAAACAGAAATTATTAGAAAAGGAAGGCTCTACAATGAGCTGCAATGACATAAAAATGCCTAAGAATACACACGGATGATAAAATAATGGAAGAAAATCATTATTGTGAAGGTCTTCACGAAATCAGCGATTAAAAAAAATAAAAAGAATAAAATTTTGAGTTGAAATATGGATTTGTCGACGATAAAAATCAAATGGGTAACTTAAAAAGGAAAAAAAATCAAGTCATTCTTGCCTCATAGTATTTGTTTTAAGTTTCGAATAGTTTTTATTATCGATTGCTAGCTCTCCGAAAAGATAATGGCATTTATAAGGTGCTTCAGAAGATTTTTACAAAAAAAAAGGAAAAAAAAGTTATGAAAGGTCGGCTGTGGATAGTGGATAGGATGCATAGCAAATGACTGCACAAAGTAGGGGAAACGGGGGAAGCCGAAGGCAGGGGAATAAATGAGAAGGATGGAAGATGAGACGGAAAATGAAAGAAGGAATCGAGGAATAGGGAAGCGGCTAGAAGCAGGGCAAATAGGAAGAAGTAATTGAGATAAATACTGACTTCTGACTGACGGAATGCTGAAGGCCTGACTGAAGGCTCGAACGGGAGGACAAAGAGGGAAGTGGCAAGTCGCAGGGCCTCGAGGCCTTTTCGAAGAGGAAAGAGATAATGGCAGGGAATCTGGGAATTATAAATGGGCAGGTGGCAAGGAATCCAACACCAATTGGGAGAAATTACAGATTACTCGCGAGGCACACATTCTTGAAATTCACTTTCAAACAATGAATTTGAAGAATTTCAAATGTCAGAAAGGCCTATGAGAAGGATTGTAATAATTACCTAGCCGTAGCACATATATCTCAGGCATTTCAATTGAAAATGAAAAAAGCCACATTCTTTCAAACGATAAATTCGAAAATTCATGATTTATAAGAAAAGTTAACACAATGAATGGAAATAATTGTTCGTTTAGTAAAACATTGTTACTACAGACATCTCACTATCAATGAATACAACTGCAAATGCGCATGAATAGTTTCGAAAGTCTATTGAAGTAAGTCTAATCCCTGAATGCCTAAATGTAGCGCATTTGGATATATTTGTGTGGAATTAGGGAAGGAAGCCGCTATTTGATTGCATTCAGCAAGATAGTCAGTAGAAAAGGCAGATTTAGAACGGAAATATTAGAACTGATGATGGCATCGTTGCGCGTGTAGAAGTACAGCAAATAGAGGAAATAGATAAGCTGGAAGGTAAAAACTCGATCATAATAAGAAAAAATATAGAACTGAAGAGAAATCTGTGAAAATATTAGAAGGATGAACAATTCTCAAATTATAAAGTGACAGAATAAGTAGGGACCACAACCTTGTATTGTTCTTTTTTCAAAAAGAGATAATTGGAAACTGAAAAATGGAAAACAAGAATGCTTCAAAGTAGTTAGACATAAAAAGGCATGGTTTAATTCCACCGCAATTGATCGATCTGTTTGGTTGGAAATTACCGAAATGTATACATTTTGCAAAACCATTTGCAGTCCCTAAACATGAGTCTAGTAAATAATAATAACGAAGCAAAGTTGAATCTTTGGAAAATATATAAATTGATCTTCAGAATTTTTCGAAATAGATATTAATCATAATCAAAACAAAGCGTATATTGTTGCATCATCGTAGAAGCTGATGATATAGAAAATTTCAAATCGGAAACAATTGCAGAATAAATATGCTATCATTTGCGATTTTCGGAAGAACAACCAATAATTGCAACAATATGTAAAATTAGCCTTTTCCGGGGAGAAGTTTGCACACAAACACCGAGACACAGGGATTGTGTTCGATGAAGAAAGGAGTTTTTCTCGCGACTCAAACATGAAAACGTGGTTTTGTTTATCGAAAAATTTGTTGAAGGCGAATTTTCTAAACATTAAACAAACATGCGCAAAGTACATCTGGGCAATCGAGTCTGAAGGAGAAGAAGATTTGACAAATCGTATAATTGAATGATTCATTTGTGAGGTGGGGAAATATGATTGATACTGAGATTGAAGAGGCAGAAGAGGAAATAGGGTGTCCGATCGAGCTGTCACAAAATCAGCCACAAGAAAGAGAGGAAGAGAAGCAAGCCAGGGGTAGGTCCTGGCCAAAGGCATAGCCACTGATTGGGTCACAAGCCACTGCACTCCTGCACTCACGCCTGTCATTCTTTATGCAAAAGAGTAAACGAGAACCACCAAAGTAAGGGAATGCTTGGCCAGAAAAACGGAACGAGAGACACAGACACAGCATATCCACCACAGCTTATACAAATTACTAGAGTTCTCAGATCACAACTCACAATTGTTGCAAAAGGGAGATTGATAGGTACGCTCAGGAACTTGTGTAGTTGTCTAGAGAATGTGACAAAAGTTTCGCGCCGAAATTAACTCTAAAAACTTTATATTTGAAGCTATAACCTTCAGACGATAATTAAAACTTACTGAAACCCGACAGATATATGGGCCGAAATATGAATAACCAAAAAAATATTTTTTAATTTTCTAAACGTACATTTTCTCAGATTATGAACCCAGAATTATGCTAGACCCTGTAAAATAATAATTCTAAATTGGATCGCTAAAGAGAATGCTCCTGAAGTAAACTTCTTATGTGGTTTTAGTGTTTCTCCACAGAAAATTTGATTTCTTTGGCTTATCATAAGGTGAGTAGTTCGAAAATTCATCGCTACATCGTTAACTCTTCAAGGGACATACACTCTTCGCAAAATAAGAAATTCTGAGAAACGTTAGAAGACACTTTAGGAGCTGTCAAGACAAACATGAAAGGACACAGAAAAAGTCGATGTGGTGACCGAAAAAAACGGAAGGGAAACCCTCGCGGCTTGGTTTTGAATTGTGAATTGGAGGATTGACACAAAACGGGCAGGGACTGATCGAGTAGCACGCCCCTCACAGCCCACAGCACAATTTTACTCGATTTAGAAGTTCGACCGGAAATCCCTCGAAGAGAGGAAAGGGGGACGGAACTACGCTTGCCGAGGGAGACTGCAGAGTGATGACGTTGCCCGCCTAGCGGTTGGCTGCTGGTTGCCGTTGCAGTTCTCACATTCCCCACTTTCTGCCAGTCCTTCCTCTACATCCGTCTAATTTGTCTGTTTTGTTGTTGACACCCGATCCCCTTTCCTTTCTCTCCCTTGCTCCCAGATCCCAGATCCGCTTAGTTTTTTTCTTCCAGCCTGGATTTGAGAGACAAGCCACATCAGTTTTGGTGCCAGATTCACTGATTATCATTTCTGACTAATACACAGCTGCGGCTAATATCATAAGAGATCTTATTAAATCGTGCTGTAAAATTCGGAAGAAATAAAAAAAAACTCGTAAAGGAAAAATCCTAGTGAGGATATTAGTTGAATGAATCAAGAAAAATGGCAATGCGACCAAAGTGCGTGCTGCGAAACCTGAGCCGAAGGGCCGATGGGATGTGCGAAATTTCGAAAAATGAAAATCAACCGGGCAAGGGGTGACAAGGGGAAGGCGGGAACAATTGAGAGAGGGAGAGGTGTGCAGGGAAGAGGGAAATGGAAGGAGCCAATTCACAAGTTGCTGGATGCAAGAAGCTGAATAAGTGAAATTCGAGATGTTCGTGGATGAACTGATGGAGGAATGAGCTGAGTGAACTGGGAGGAGGTTATTAGCTGAGGCACGACAACAACGCACAGATATGGGAGACAACAGGATGAAATCGACAATCCAGAGGAAATGAATCGGAATCTGCACGTGCAATTTGAGAGGAAATTGTTGTGGGAATAGTTTGGGAGATTATCCATTCCATCACACAGTAATCTTGCAGCAGATATTTGAAATGTCAAATGAATGAAAGTGTAATCTTGCATCATTCACGTTTCAGAATGATAAATAAAAAGTAAATGAGAAAAACTGAACTTCAAAGTCTGCAAACCTAGTAAGATTTAGTAAAATTAGCGAAATCCAAATGGACTGTGTTCAAACAAGCGGATAAATCTGGATAGACTCGATGCAGGGATAAAATGCCTAATTTATCTTTAAACTTCCAACTGAAAAATTCTGCCTGAAACACCGATTTCCCCTCTTATGCTATTAGAGGCAATGATGAGGGTGGAGTTTAAAGAAGCAAAGAGAAGCACCGGAAATCTCGCTTTTAAGAGAAGTGAAAAACGAAAATAATGCGAAGCCTGGATAAATTGGCAAACAGGGTAATCGTAAGCCGCCGAATAAATAGGAAAATATTACAAGCAGAAATTCAAAGATATCGATATCAACAAAACCCTTGAAACTGGCCTGATAAATAGAAATATGCTCCATTGGTAAATATTGTAGTAGACAAAGGTATTTAGTTAACTCTTTTTCATGATAGATTCTCAAGAATTCAAAAAGCACATTTTGAAAAATAAAATCCTACTGAAACTTGGCATACTTTCGTATCTTACACGAACGAAATATTCAATAAAAAAAGTCATCTAGATCTGTTCATTACAAAGATAGCTGGAAATTGATTAAGAAATAATGGTGGCCCAATACTCTTGTCCATACTGCCCTGTTGCAAAATTGATTAGCTGAAACAGAACAAAGGAAGCATACATTTAAAAACGCAAGATGTGCATCGTATATTAATGATATTAGAAGTTCACTTTTCTGCCATTGCTCAAATATTGCTAAATTGTTTGCAAATAGGTTATAATTTCCGCATACCAAAAAAGCGCTGTTTTATCGTTTTATTTATTTGATCTCTGAGAATATTTTGAACCCTCTTGAAAGGATAGGAAATAGTTTTAATAACAATGATCAATGAACCATCTTTCGCACAAGCCTACTATTTCCAAGTCTTTGTTGATAATACGTTTGCTTACGAAAAATTCTATAAAAAAAAAGACAAATGTGAGTTAGCGAGACTGCAGCTGTGTCTCTTTCGTCTGTGCTTCAGAAGCCCCGAAGCAGAGATTCCCTTTCGAGGACTCCCTTCTCTTCTACTTCTCCCCCTCCTTCCCTCTCTCTGCTCGTCTCTTCACACTTCTGTCAGTAATTGGTGGCTAATTGACAAAAGGAATGGAAGACCGCAGAAAAAACGACGAAAATGCACAAACTGAGGAAAGAAGCGCCACCAAAACAAGTGTAACTGAGACTACTCAATTCTGCTTTGTGTTTGGCAAGGACCATGTAAACTTCCTCCTTTCATGATCAAATTTGAAATCTACTGTTTATGATGCACAACTCTTTCATGATTGGATATTCAAGAAGATCAACTGTTGTGAATGTTTGAAACTTTCTATCGTGAAAAATTGATTCCCCAAATCATGTCCCAAGTTCTACCTCTAATATCGCATTTTTCGGTAGTTTCGCCGTTTCTGAGAATTTTCGGTTTCGGTCAAATTTTGCAAAACTCGATTCCGGATTTTTTCGAGATCGATTTTTCAATTTAGACATTTTCTTCCCTTCTAAATTCCATAAATTTCTCTAGCATTCCTCTTCTGCGTATTTTATACCAGTCAGTACCGATCAGATAACCAATTATAGTGAAAAAACCAGCAGTTATGTTTAAGAAAAATCAATTGGTATCCAGCCAGTATTGACTGGCTTTTTTTACTATCATTGGTAACTGATATGTGCCAACTTGTAAAATATGCAAAGTATTGTTTGGTAAACATGCCAATCCTTGTCATAAAATTTAAAAGAAAAAATATTACCATTTTACCGCGAAAATGCAAAATAGATTAGGATTTCAAAAGGCTGAATAGATTCACAATAGAAGAGGCCAGATGAAGTTGCGATGCTGGAATCTATATTTTCTACCGATGAATAGCCCCTAAGCTTGGACCCATTCTATTATTTTTCGTCCATATCGAGCCATTGAGCCAAAATACGACCGGAAGTGAAACCTCCTTTGGGCGGAAAAAGTCAGAGGCAAGCAGAGACTTCGACGGAAATGGACTTATTAGGCAAGTGGACGGAAAATAACCAGACTTTGAGAGTTGTTTATGGCTAATCATGCTGAAACTAAAGGGATTGCGATGAAAGAACAAAGTCAATCCATGCTTTCTTGATGGTTGATCAGACATTTGCATTCTGGATTTGAATTAGGATCTTTGTTGCTCAAAAATCTAGAAATATCAACAATAGCCAAAATGCTCACTTCAACTCGTTTTTGATAGTTCAAAATTTAAAGTCAGCATTAGTTCAGATTCAAATTGAAGTTATTATAGAATTGGAATTAAAAAATGCCAATTCAAATCATGGCTCTGAGTCGCAGAAATTTTAGACATTATTTTACGTGCATATCTGCATTGTCTTATTTTTATATGATATCAGAAATGTGTCCAGATAGAAGCAGACTCAGACAAAGGCAGAAAAGGGGGAGGATGGCAGAAGAAGAAGGGAGGCTAATTGGCACGGCGATTTTCGACAAACACAACTGAAGACAGAAAACAGGAGACTAATTGCATAATGACTGGCTGACAAAGTGAGTGAGTTATCAGACGAAAGCTGTGAGCAATACGAAGGGGGATTTCTCCTGAATTCACGATCAATGATGTAATTGTTTAATAGTAGTTTTAGATGGCAACTTGGAAACCTCTAGCCCTCAGGTCATGCGAAATAGTGTGAGAAAATAGCCGCTTTCCCTAGAATCCCTTACCCCATTTCGCATGGCTTGAGGGCTTGAAGTCTCCAAATAGACGCTTAGATAAATTCCAAAAATGAATGAAAAGTTTAGATAATGCAAGATAAAAATATTTGAGAGATATTGTAACTTCTTGTTATAACTGCTTATGATATGAATTTTTTGTCGTTTCTTCTTTTTAATAAATCGGACAAATCATATTGGAGTCATAATAAATTTTATTGATAAAGATCTTGGATAGTGATGATCTCAGAGCATAAATCTTCATAATCAAATTGAGAAAAGCGAGAATTTTAGCTACGATATTTTTATAGGATGTGAAATCATCGTGGTAAAGTAAATAAAAAATAGCTATTTACTGACGGATAATAATAAAACATCAAATTATGATCGCCTCAATTTTGTCATTTGAATTGGCAAGATGTGGAAGAGATGAAAATTCTCGCGCACAAGGAAGAGAAGGCATGTGTGCGTGGGGCGAAGCACTTCAAGGGCCTCGCCACGCAATGCAAAATTGAAAAATTAATTTGCATCAATTGAGCATTCAGAGATCAATACATATTGTTCAAAAATAGTCAAGCTTATGCATAGCAATAACAGCGGAAATTATGTAGATGATAGTTATGGCGAAAAATTATGTATATACTGAGTTAAGTAATCGATAGTAATAAATGCTTTACATAACTGAAATAATATATGATACTTTTAAATAAGGAAATAATTTAGGCATCCTAACTCAGGTAGATTTTGAGCAATTTGTAAATAAATAAATTATTGCTTATCCAAATTAGCGAATTTTTTGAAATCAAAAAATGCCTTGAACGCAATCTCTGACAATTCCATATCGAACAATGAAGTTCTATCGGTGAATTCATAAGGAGGCTTATCGGGGTGAGCAACTCGAGTATGCTGGATTATCTAAACAAAATCCATCAAATATTCACAAGTCAATGATCACCTACCAGATGAGAATGGTTGTTGGTGAATTCACAATATGAGCATTTGAACAAAGGCGCTTTTGTATGCTTATACAAATGATTGGTTAGAGTGTTTTTGTGAATATGAACTTCTTCAGAGCAAATAGTGCAAGCTAATGATGTGGTTTTCTCTTTCGAATGTCCCTCTCTCATTCTAAATCAATTTACATCATAAACATAGATCAGTCAAATTTCAGTTACCACCTCTTCTCAAAGTATTCGGTACTTCTGCGTTCGAGAAACGACAAAGTCTCATTCAATTTCGGCATTTTTCCAGCGTCAACTAAAAAGATTATGTTCAACACAAAATAAAAGG
>LIAE01010287.1:43934-72438 GCA_002287525.1 Diploscapter pachys | reverse complement strand
ATTATTACCATCGGATAGTTTCTTTGCAATCTTGAGTGGACTTTCACACGACGGATCTCTTACAGGTTTGTCAGGAGCATTCGAGTTGCTATTCAGTTGCACAGTCAGCAATGAACCTCCATTCGGTCGCTTTCTAAATCGATATTTCTTGCTGGAAGACCATTCAAATAATCGTGCCGGTCTTACTCACATCGTCATTTTTAGTGGTTCGCGCTCATTGAGAGTTTCTTTCGGCTTGCCGCAATTAGGCAGGAATATAGGTCTCAGTTTCTCGATTTCGTCGTAGGATGGCGCCTGATATGAAGAAAATTCGATCTAAAATGTGACTATCTAAAAATGTTCGAGAAGATAAATCAAGGAAAGATAGAAACATCCATCCTCATTGATTTTCTTATAAAATCGTGATCAATCCCCAATCGATATCTTTTATTTCTATATTACTGATAAAGTATAAGTTTAGCTACATATTTAAAGAGCAAAAAACTCTAAAAGCAATATCTCAAAAATGCATGTACTAGCTTCTGATTTTTAACAAAATGTTCTTTCACCTCCCGAGTTGTTAGAACAAAGTTAATGACCATAATGAAGAAATGTTCTCACATCGTTCCGACTGCAGGACGGCATACAGTTGTTTGTCTGTGGCTGAGGAGTCGTTACTCGTACGAGCAATTGACTCAGCATACTGTTCGCACGATTCAGCTTGTCTTCCAGCACCGATACCCTCAGATCTACAATTACGTCTTGTTTGCATATTTCAAGAATTCCAGACGATGAACGTAGATCTATAATTTGCATATCTGCAAAATATTTGCGCATAGGGAAGTACAGTCACACTTTTGGCTACTATGAAAATCGGGTAGAGAAATGAAGCACATATTCCTATTTTTCTCTCGATTTAGAACTTCTTCGCGTTTTATCATCGGAAAATTACCATATTGGCACGTAATCTGAGTGGATATAGCGAGGAGGGTTGAAACTATAGGCAAACTAATTATGCATCAGAATACAATTTACGTATTTTAGCGCATAACTTTTGATTTCATAAATTATTTTTAAGAAAAGATGGAGAATAAAGTCTGAAAATGTCCTAAATTATGCGTTTCGTGTGATTTGTAATTTCATCGCGCTGTTCTAACACAATCTGTTCACACTACATTCACTTTTCTGGTGGTATCAAAGAAAGCACGCATAGAAACAGGATCGTCGTTCGCTGTTAAGAGAAGCCTATAGTATTATAAAAAAAAAGATCAAATCTTCTTTAATCTAATTTAGATTAGCCTACAGTAGTTTACAGGAAAAAAACAGCCATGTCTTTCTTAAACATTATTTTATCAAACCAATTGGCCAAATCCTGATAAAATTTCCCAAAGTGTTGTTCTGGTATTTGCAGTATAGATGCTTGGATAAAGTTTGAATAGAAGCTGAGGGTAGTCAAAGTCGAATACTCTTATCCGTTACCGTATACAATAAGTCACTACCTTGCTTATCATTCCCAGGAATGACAGAAATCGGAGTTCCTGCTTGTCCAGAACCGTTTACTGCAGGCAATAGGCCCTTCTTTTCCACTCCCATCTCCTTTGGTATAACGACTTTAGTAGGAATATTTTCTAGATTCTTCGCAACTGCACTATCCCAACCATTAACTTCCTAAAATTGCATATTGAAGATTCAAAATTGGGATGACAGCAATTTAGCTGATTTATAATATTGATGATGGGTGGTGAATGAATGAAATAATCATACAATAGCGAACAAAAGTATCCGGTCGCCCATGAAACATTTGAGGGTCTGGTTTTGGCGCTTGTAGTGATTCAATTCAACTGCAACTGGACAATCTTTTAGCGTTCGATGGTCACTTTATTTGTGAAAAACTTCATTTCGACTAGATTATCATAAATTTCAAAACCAAGCACTCGAAGTTTCATAGGTGGTCGGACACTTTTGTCCGCTACTGTAAGTATTTTTACGTTCTCTAACCTAGTGCAACGGGCTGGTGGTAAGAGGGCGTAATGTGCTCGTTTGAATTTACTGGAAGTAATTGGAGGAAACTGACCCGTTCTTATCCGTATTTGCTACGGGGACGAACCAGTTTTCTCAATTATTATGGGATGTGAGAAGGTAGATATTGCACTCTTTGCAATTCTCCTTTCGCAGGCTCAACCCTCCGAGAAATAGCGAGGGAAAGAGGCGTGGCCCGTGCGAAAGCGAGCTGCAAAGAGTGCAGTATCTACCTCCTCACAGGCCATAATACTGCCCATAAATGCACACAAACCATTACATTTCTGTACTGTGTCGACTAATTGTCTTGGAGATGAGTTAGCAATACCATGGACTTACAACGTTTAGATTTATACAGACTGGTGTCTTGCGTTCATCGTAAATAACGTTAGCCGACAGTGAGAATGAGAATATCGACAACGATTTCGGATCGGCGGAATTTATCTAGGAAAACCGTGAAGATCATCAATGATTGAATGAAATGTAATACCATAATAGGAACAGAGACCTTGAAGCCACCATCTCTAACAGCAGCCATCCTAAATTCAAAAGCTTTTCAATCTGCTCCAATTCAAATCGATACTAATCAGTTTGAAGAAATTTCGGCGATTTTGAGCAAGTGTCTACAAACAGTTTTCATTGAAACAAGATTATTTTCCTAATCTTCAAATCATATAACTATTGAATAATAAATCAATCAAATACTGCGAGCGGTATGAATGATGAAAAATCGATTTTAAGCAAAATGGTATTGACTGACTATGTATAGGCGCCTATATTTATATCTAATCTTAAAACAAACATGGTCATTGACGCGAATTCTCTAAACAAAAAGGGAGCGACCCAGATAAAATAAGAAATCAGGGATGGGAGGATGCATGAAATCTCGTTTCATGTTGATTCGTAAGAATGCAGTCGAATGTCACGGAAATGATAAGCTAGAAAGGGAAAGTCGACGAAATTCTCTTAAAATATGATTCGATGCTCGGATATAATATTGTTGAGAGTTGCGTTGCCAAATTTCTCTACTAGTCGATAGGAGTGAATTTCCCGAGCAAAATAACAAAACTGCATGCAGAAAATCAGTTCCGCACAATTTAGCGACAATACATCATTTTCAAATAACAGGTAGTTGATATCCAAATTCAGCATGAAAAGCAACTCCAATACCTATTGTTGAGTACGCATTCCATTGGTACGATTGAGGAAAATAACGTAGAGGTAGGCAAGTGCACGTGTTACTTACCCGTGATTAGTGGTACAATCGAGCCTAACTAAAATAAATATGCATCATTATTCTGAAATATTAACAAGATGGCATGTAAAATAAGCGTGAAAAGGTCTGAAAATTCAATTTTCAAATGTTAGACAGAGTTGGTAAATAGACATAAACATGATGATTTGTAAATCAGATATGATGTCGAGAAGAGTTATTTGATAAATGTTTGTATAAGATGGTATTTCAAATTTTGTTCAATTCATTTGAGTGAGTCCATGCAACTTAGGGTTTAGAAAATTTGTTCTCGTATAATAGACGATAAGAAATGATTGAGGAACTTATAAAAAAAAAAAAGTAAGTGATAAAAATGACTTGCAACAAGCCTATGCGGCGACAGCTAGATTATGGACATGCAAAGCTAACAACTGAATCCAGAAGACGAGGAGACAAGGGAAATGAAAACACAGAAAGCGGTCATACACAATACATCGATTGCTATTTCGTTCCCATTCTAGGTATCGGAAAATCGATAGATTAAAATAGGGGTGCGGAAAGAAACAAAAGGGGAATGAAAAGAGAAATGGCGAAGTGAGCATGACGATAGGACAGAGAAGACAGGGAGATAGGGACAGACTATCAGACTCGGTGAAGAGAGGGTTGACAGTGAACTGTGACAGGATGAAAATAAAATGTACACCTTCCACCTTTACAGTAACCTAAACAGCACTATGCAAGCAAGAATACTATCAAATAGCGCTTTAGACGATTGAGGATAACCTAACCACGCTGTTCCCCCCTTTCCAAAAAATGCCACTTGCTAATAAGAGGAAAAGAGGGGGGAAAGAAGAGGAAAGGGGTTTTTGCGCTCTGGCTTTATTCGTCGCTTACGAGGCTAACGCTAACTTTTATTCTCGTTTTTGTTTTCGCAATTTTCGGATTTCTCGTAATTTTCGTCATTTATTGGCCAATTATCTATTTTCGTGGCTAATTGACTAATTACCGATAATTATTCAACTAATCACGAATAAAAAAATAATTGGCCAATTAAAACGGAAAAATAAAAAAATCGCGAAAACAAAAACGAGAATAAAAGTTGGCGTTAGTCTCGTAAGCGACGAGTAAAGCCAGAGCGCAAAAACCCCTTTCCTCTTCTTTCCCCCCTCTTTTCCTCTTATTAGCAAGTGGCATTTTTTGGAAAGGGGGGAACAGCGTGCTAACTTAGCAAATGATATTTCTAATTTCTCGATCAAATTTAAGTAAGCACAGAAATAGTCTCATATCAAAATTTCATATCGCCAAAAACAGCCATAAATATCGTATGAAAATTGAAACTGATCAGAAGAATTGACGGAAATGAAAATCAAAAATTATATTCGTTTCTCAAAACTAAAGGCTAAATTTCGATAGAAAAAATGGACAGCATGACGATCAACAAAATAAATTATGCCTCCATTTGAATTTTGTCTGCACGATTATTCATCGCTATTATACAACGCGTCTGACATTAAGGACCATATTTTGCTCTTTGCTAAAAATTTCGCAGGATTTATTGCTTCTAGCCATGTATCGGAAGAACTTGTATAACCACTAGAGAATACAATGTTACGATCGTACAATGATCAAGTCATGATACGCATCAAAGAAGCAAAGAATGAACGCAAAGATCAAACTAAAGATCGTCTTCTTTCTTTAACACAAAATGAGACTGTAACAACGAGAAAGTCCTATTTAGTTAGAGACCGCCAGCCATTTTGCCAAATTCATTCTGGTACCATGTTTTCTACATTTTTCAGGGTCTGAGGTGCCCCTCTAACCATCCTCACCGAAAAACCGCGAAAAAATACGTCACTGATAAAAATGATAAAATTTAACGCGAAAAATCGCGAAAAATCGCTCCTTTTCGTGGACAAGGGAAAGGGGCGTGGCCTATCTGCAAAAGGCACTGTGCCTCTCGCTCCCCCTTTCTTTTCCTGCCTTTGGGTATTCTTTTTCTCTGCACTCTTTTCCATTTCAGCATTGGCTTCTTTTATATTTTCGCGAATTATCAGGATCTCAGTTGCTCTACGCAGGATTTTTCTGATTTTTTCACCGAAGACGGACAATTGGCCAACTAATCAAAATATCAAATAAAAACATATGTGCCTTTCAAAATATGCCTACAGTGGTCAAATTTAGTAAAGACAAAAAAATGCTCATTTTGAAATTAATTTTAAAAATATTTTTTGATAAAATTTCGATTTTTTCTTTTGAATAGCATAATTAGGGAGTGTCAAATTTTATTTTAGTCAAGTTTCCAGACGATTTCAACGATCCTCTGTCGAGATACAGTACTGCAAAGGCGAGCATCTATTATTGTCTCGAAAAAATTTGCTCTACGCAGGATTTTTCTAATTTTTAAATATGTTGTACATTTCAACTAGATGTACCGATTCATCAAAAAAAATTAAATGTGCCTTTTTTATAACTCGAAATATTAGCATTGCTATAATTTGACGCGCAATTGCGGACTTTTTTCGCACCCCGATCAATAAATCGATATCACCACGTGAAAGAGCGGTATCGAATTGTATAGTAGGTATCGATAAAATATAAAAAACAAAAATAAAACAAAAAATATTTGCGATAATCGCAAGGGCTATCAACTATGGACACTTTTGAATCAAGTGAAAGGGGCGGGGCTTGGCGGTCCCTATATTTAGTATAGCACCTTCCGTTTTATTGCTCGATTCTCTCTTCGCAATATCGATTTTTTAGTTTCTTTAGAAAAGTTTATGAGATGATAAAATTTCAAATAGCTTTGTCTTAAAATAATGTTCTTCGGATACGAATATTGTAACCGACAAGGCTTCTTCCCAGCGTTGAAACGTTCATTCAAAAAAAAAACTCTTATCTCCATTTTAAAATTTTAGTAATCAAATTCTGTTTAATATAGATGGATGAATAGGTTTGAGATAAGGATTAGAGGAAAACGAGAACAAGTTCCTTAGTGATTCGTCATGCTGAGTAGCAGAATGACAGAGATTTCGAGATGTCAGACGCTACATAAGAAGCAGATAACAAGATCGAATAAGAAACTAATAAACGAGAAAACTGAAGAAAAACGCGGATCGATTCGTCAGAAAACTGAAACTAAAACTGAATCGAATTTCTTCGGATTCAGCTTGGCACAGTTTTTCCCTGCTGCACTTTCAAGGCATCAATAGGGTGAAATTTGGAAGAAAAACGACGAAACTAAAGTCGTGAGGATAGAAATGCGAGTTTCGATTCGACCTAGTTACGATAAAGCGCAACTAGGAGAAATCCGAAAGACTGAAGATGGGGTTCGAATTGGAAGATATGCGTGGAAATACCGTTCCATGTTCAAAAAGCAATCCGTTACGTATAAGATTTTCAAGTTCTTAATTTCATCGAGAGGATATAAAACATCATTTGCATTACAAAACTGATAAAGATCTTTAATTATTTCATGCTCTATAACTTCAAAGACCATGCATATTTATCGAAATAGAGCTAAATCTATTGAACTCATGATGCTAAAATCATTATGATTTACATAAGTATGAAGTGAAATTAGAAATTTTCAGTACTAATACCTATTTCAGCTATTTTAGAAAAAATTACTTTCCATCCGTTTCAGATAAATCTGAGACAGAGTTAAAAGTGAAGCTATTTGATACAAGTATAGAAAATCAATGATAGACAAACAGTAATGAACTAATGAAGAAGAATATGCAGATGGTCATTCGATAAGAAAGGAGATTGGAGATAAAATAAATGCATCTGCATGTCCCCCTTCCCGATGTATCGTCCTTGTCTGGCCTATCTTATTGGACTCTCTCCTGACCGATTTTACTTCAACGCAAGGCCATCTCGACTAAATCTGTTTTGATGATTATCAGCAAAATCTCATTTTTGATGCAAAAATACGACAATTCAAATATCTTTAAATCAGACCAAATAAATTCAATAAAAAGCTATCGACTATTTACAGTAGTAACGCAATGTCTGTTTCATCAAGTAGTAGAGATAGTAGGAATAATCACAAGCAATACCATTATTCGCACACCAAGTAAAATTTAATATAATTTTCGTATCGACTCTGGAAATTTCGAGAAGGATCGCTCACTAGCACATATTGTGATGGTATCTAATTAATTCAATCAACTTCACAGTCACAGTCAACCAAACCTTGTAAATAATTCACGAACTTCTATTCTACATGAAAACTTTTAACTTTCTGATGTAGCAATTATGTATACCTGTAGTACTCGATCTACTCTCGAATTGTATCAATTTTCATAGCCTCATTCTTTGTCTGCTAGATGACAGCTGCTGGCAATGCATGCTACATTAGAAATGCGTCAACACTATAGCACTCAGTTTGTGCCATGGGGATCTAGATGAGCGTCAACAGCCACTGCTTGTGCAATAGTGGGAGTGACCCATATCGTTTGGATGAAATGCGAAATACGCGAGATTTCCGCGATTCAATGGCATTTTCATTTCGTCTACTTATCTAATACACCAATTTACATCTCCTGCACTATCAGCACTGCATATCTTATGAGATGATACTGCTTCTCGTTCAAAAATCTAACTTTAACGAGCCTTATATTGATTAGCCAGTTAGGCGGGCCTCTATACTGGTTTTTGCAAACCGTTTCAATCATTTCTTCAAAACTTAACCAACATTTTCATTTTTACTACAGACTTCTGTCAAACACCCGCTACTTTTCTCACAATTAAAGCGGTATCTTTTCAAACTATTCGTCAAGATTTTTTGCAAGTGTGCAAATTGATTTTTGGCGACGAACTCGTGATCAATATTCAATATATTTAGTGGTCATTCTCAATTGTATTTATGAGTTGATCGATTCAGAAACTTCTCCTAGTGTTTTGTCGTCGAGCAACTGCATGTGCATTGCCGCGGCAGGAGACATTAGCTGAAAGAAGGAAACGTCGGCTCGATGGCCGAAGACGAAGCGGTCGACATTCTGTCGGTCGATGCGCATGGAGAGGTAAAATTAGAAACTTAGCGAATAAATCAATCATTGCACATTTATAGATCACCACTGTCTCAACAACAGCTCCCGTGAACCTTCCTGGTCATCGACCAAAAATCGCTCCCTGCTTGGTACGTGAACATTTTATCATCCGCCAAAAATCGAGTAATTTACCGCTAAACAATGAGATATATAGTAGTGGTTATGAAATTAATTTATTTTGTATGTCGTGACATTCTCATTTTAGGCAAAGTCTCGAATTCATTCCGCCAAGTTTACCCCTGCCGGTCTCCGGTGTGATCATCTCCTTCCCTTTGTGCCTCTCCTACCGGCTAGTTTGGAGAAACTCGATGGAGACGAGCAAAAGCGGCTCTACGAGATTCTTTACGAAACCGGCGTTCGGGTATGAATGGCTGAATTTGGCATTTTTCATTTATTAACTTTAGGCATACCTTCATCTGATGCGTTATGCGATGGCGTATGCAGAAGCTGCGCCAGATGCTGCCGCGTCGATGATCAATGCCTGTGGAGGGTCGGCAAAGATGCCTTCTACAACTCCCGGAGAAGAGCCTTCTGCAAGCGAATGCAATCGACTCGCCCTGCAATTCATCAACACCTGCCTCCGAACTGCCAACTCGTCATCCTGTTCAGTATGGCAATAATAACTTTATCATTGCTATTCTTTCAACTTTTAGCCAAGCCCCAATCTGGCTGATACTATGGATCAAGCTCTTGAAACCCTTCAAGACTGCATTACACCTCCATCTTCCATCACAAGCCAACTTTCGGGCAGTGGACAACCCAAAGTCACTGTTGAAATGGCCGCTGCTGCTCTAGGAGCTTTCATCTCTGCAGCGATGCGGTAATCTTGAAATTTCGAAGGAAAGTAATGACAAGAAATTTATAGTCGTTCCGTGACTCGTAACATCGAAAGCTGCATGACGGCTGCGTCGGAGCCTTCCGGACCTATGATTGGCGGATCTGATTCGGACACAGCCTCTGCAGTAGTGGATGATCCTGTCATGCATTTAGATCGATCGACACGATTCCGATGTGATGAGGACGAAACAAGAACTGTTCGAGAAGATGGTTTGTTGGGCCTGGCCTGTGCAGTGGGGGTAAGACACTCTAACGTTGCTCATTGACGATCATCATGCAATTATAGTACGAGGACGTAGCCGACATGATGATTAGAATCCGAGGTTCTGCTGAGTTCAGTAGCAATATTGACAGCAGTCCTCTCATGGAAGCTGCATGCGTTGGTGAGTAAATAGTTTCTCTTCTTCCATCATTCATCCATCGTAGGAACCGTGAATGTCGTTCGTCGACTTCTCAAATCCGGAGCTGATATGAATGCGTTAAGTACCACTAACAACACTGCATTGGTCTACGCCTCAGGTCAGCAATAGTTCTCTAGACTAACCATCATCAATCTATAATTTAGCCGCAAATCAAATTGAAGTGGTCAAAGAACTTCTGGGCCATCCAAATATTGCTTTAACTATGAGGAATGAGAACGGACACGATGCTCTGATGGAAGCTGCCAGTTGTGGTCATCTGCCAATAGTGAAATTGCTCGTGGAAGCTGGAGCGAAACCAACTTTTCTGAACATGAGCAGTGAGTTCAAGGTAAATTTTCGAATCCTGTTTTGATGATAAAAGCCCACATTCTTACAGCAACATGAGAGCGCCTTGACATTGGCTTCATATCGAGGGCATGCTGATGTCGTTGAATATCTGTTGACACTGGGGCCATCAATAACCGAAGACAAGAAATCGGACGATAGTGAATCGAGCGACAGCACCACGACTGAAACATCAGAACCAACACCGAGGGAAGAGGAGCTGCATTCGGCACTTCTCGAATGTTCAATGGATGGATACACCGAGGTATGCCAATTTTCATTATTCTATTTTCATGACCATGGAATAATTATTTGATCGAGTAAGTATTGAGAGCTTGCCAACTACTGAAACATCCGGCAGAGAAAATTTACCAAAATTGAGTAAAAAAATTGCATAGGTATCTAGTCTATCATCGAATCAAATTGCAGGTTGCGAAATTGCTGCTCCAAGCTGGTGCTCCAGTGAGTCTGAGCACCGAATCGTATGAAAATCCGCTTACTTTGGCTAGTGTTGGAGGACATCACTCACTCGTAAGCATGAACTTGTCATACCAATTTTCGACAAACAGAACGATTAGTTAACAGAAAAATAAAAATCATTTTAGGTCCAACTTTTGCTTGATTGGGGAGCATACATCGAAGAACCTAACGATGAAGGGTACACTCCACTCATGGAAAGTGCGAGAGAAGGGCACTTGGTAAAGCTGATTCAAGAAAGCGGCAAATCGATTTGATATGTTCAGGAAGTCGTCAAAGTTCTGTTGACACGAGGAGCGAATGTGAATGCACAGACAGAAGATACTGGAGAAACAGCCGCATCGGTCGCTGCTTGTGGCGGATTCACAGAAGTGTTGAAGGCACTGGTTGAAGCAGGTGCAAATCTGGAGCTAGGATCGAATACCCCGTTGATGGAAGCAGCACAGGTAAATCGTGATCGTCAAATTGTTATATTCATATCGTCGGCTTACGGGCCACCGCCTTTCATTTAAGTTATCATCAGAGCTACCCATATGTAAGGTATTTGACAGATAAGGTACAGGGGTACGATAAATTTTGACAGACGAATTTAAGACACAGACATAGATCTTGAAAAATGAATGGTACAGGCAGGATTTTCGGTACCTGTGGATAATTTTGATTAAGTTTCATACTTCTTACAGACTAGACAATTATGAAATTTGAGAATTGATCATGTTCAGATAAAACGATAAAATATATTTTTAGGAAGGTCATCTTGAAACCGTGAACTACATTCTCGAATACTGTAACAAGAATAAGGATAAGATCGTAAGCTACAACCGAAGAAAATGGATTAAATAACAATGTTTTAGAACGCTGAAACTTTCGCTGCACATCGAGACAGCTCATTCCTTTTGGCATGTGACAACGGTCATCTGGATATTTGTCAGGTTCTAGTGAATGCCGGTGCTTCTGTGGTAAACATCAATTTTCATGGGCAGAGTCAAATAATTATCATTTCAGGATGTTGAAATGGATGGTAGAACTGCACTGATGAGAGCGTCCAAGCAAGGATACACCGAGATTGTTCGCTACTTGATTCAGAAAGGAGCTGATGTCAACTATCGTTCCTCTAATCAAGACGCGACAGCTTTATTGCTGGCCTGTGCTGAAGGATTCAAGGACATTGTTCGAATTCTCATGGAGTATGGAGCTGATCCAACCATTGAGTTGAAGGTGCTTGTTTTTCAACGAAATTTTTTACTGGTAGTCTTCAGGATGGTGTGACCTGTGTTCTCGAAGCATCTCGTGTTGGAAGAAACGATATCTTGGAAATTCTGTTCGATTACAATGGTTCCGCAACCGCGGCAGCTAATGCAGCGAGAGAAGCAAAGAGAAATGAACAGAAGCACAAGGAGGGCGAAGAAGCGACTGGAGGCACGAATCAGCCCGGACTTGCTGCTCTTGGGTCTCTAACGTCGACCAAAATCATTGCTGCCAAGATCGACAAGGTTCGAAGAAATGAAGCAAGTTCAAAAATTGAGTACGAGTATTTAGACCGCAGCTGCTCGAAGGAAGAAAACGTCACATTCTGGCAGCACGACATCAACTTCCCCTCTGATCACTCCACCATCTTCCACGACGTCTTCCATCAAGAACATCAGCTCTAGCGCTGCGTCTGCCGCCTTCGATGAAATTGTCAATAAAATGAACCATCACTACGCTACAACTGGGTATGTAATCCTGGACAAATTTGGGTAAAAAAATTATTTCAGAAAACACTATACGGAGCAATCAGTATTCCAAGCCTTGGCGACGATCCTGCAGAAAAACCATGGATCTTCTCTGCCAATTCCAACCGGAAACTCATCGGCTGATAAGAAACATTCCAATGAAGTTGATTTGAACGACTACAATCGAGTCTGTGAAGCCTTCGAAAAGATGAGACACGACATGACTCTAAAGAGCATCAAGGCAACGAGTGCAGAATTGAAGAAACAGACGACATACACAGATGACGTGGAGCTGGATGCGCTCATTCACATGGACTCGATCATTCGAGAAATGGTAGCTCATGCTGGACAAGGATACCCATACGACCATTCCTATGCTGTTATCTGCTTGGCTATTCCACCGAAGAAAGGCTCTGCCTATCCTAATTTGGCACCTGTACCATCGACGAAAGACTTCAAGGAGGCTTCAAAGGGCGGAAAAATTGTAAGACTTTCAGAGCTAATTCAGAGAAAAGGCTATGATCAAACTTTTAGTCAAAGAGACTGCACAACTGGGCTGAATGTGTGAGAAGATGTTGGCTGGCGATGCACCATCAGCTTATTGCTCAACCGAATATCACCGGAGTCGATTCAACTGGTAAATGTTTGAAAACAACTATTCTTTTAATGCTTAGTTGATCATGTTAGTTTGTATTATTTTCTGCTAGCCTTATTGTACTATCTCTTCCTTGTGTGTTGATAGATCTTCTTTGTGATGTCTCATGCTGTTAGCATTTATTCCATCTTCATAGCTCTGGGAAGCTATAAATTGAAAGAAAATGCTAGCATCTGATCTAAGAATTTTATGTGTTCGAATTGATTGATTTCGAATAGTCATTTCGATAAAAAGAATAGCAAGTCAAAAACGACGAATTGAATATTTTAGTCCATCAACATTGGCAGCAACAACTGCATCAGACGCCTGCTGATTGTGAATTCCGCTATGGCCCGCCAGTTGTGACTGTTCCTCTCGAGAGTCTACCTCTTTCCGAGGAAGCAGTTAAACTGGCTGTTACACATCTCACTCAAAATGAAGGTAATGATAAAAGAAGCCGAATCGGTAGAATTACATCTTTGCAGGTTCTGGAGGCTTGATTCATACACGTCGAAATATGCTGTGCGAGCACGATTCAGGCGGATCTGCCCGGGCCCGTCCCCTGCTTCCCTCAATCTGTCATAAGGACATTGGAATGTCATACCGCGACCCTATCTCGTCTTCTGACATATCGACGAAACGCGGCACAGCTAAGGATTTCTCTTATCACGTAAGTTCGAAATAGGACAAGCGAAATAACCATAAAAGGTAGAATTCTGCGCAGACATTCCAAATCGTGGCAGAATTTTTTTTAGCCTTATTATTCCCACTAGGTGGGGTCGACTAAAACGTCGTGGCAGAAATATCTGTAAAAATACCGGAACCTCAGAGTTTTTGATCAATTTGAGCCTCACTTCTGCCCCCAAAAATCTTCAAGTTATTTCAACTCCGAGACTTGGTGCTTGCAAAAAAATTCTAAATTAAAAAAAAAGAAAGGCAAAATCAACGAGCGAAAAGCGAGAAATAAACCATGGAAAAGTTCAATCACTTTCTTCACTTCGTCCTAAAATCGGTGCAGGCAACGTTCGAAATTTTTTTACCTCGTCTCATCGAATTGATGAATTTTTGTGGATTTCGAATTTTCGGTCTCGAAATTTCGACTTCTTTTTGACTTCCCGCGTCCCTGTGCCGCGCGATGAAGAAGAGTCGCAAGAAGTGCACGAAGCAGCGCTCCTCATTCAATCTGAACTTTATGTTCAGGAATTTTGTAAGTCGGGCTTTTCATAGAGGAATTTGCATTTCGAAAATTTCGACAAAAATTGGGTTTCGTTTTTGGCGAAATGGAGCGTGTTTATTTTTGACAGAACACGCTAATTTGCGCATTCCATTCTTTGATGGCAGAGGCCTGGCCTAAATTTGTTCGATTTTTGAATTCATGGATGGAAATGGCCGAGAAGGAGGTATCCAGAGTGCGGAGTGAGTCTGATTCCGAGGTCAGAGCCCCCAAGCCATCAAACTGGGAACCACTCTTTCAGAAAGGAACTGGGAAAATCGTTTCTTTTTAGTTTGGTTTATTTTTTCGCAAGGTTTTTTTGAGTCATACCAAAATCTTCTAATTCGGTGTAGGATTCTTTTTATGAACCTCGTTTTTTCTTCAAAAATTTCTGATTTGTCGCGTTTCAGACGCAACTACAATTTCACCTGAGTTCCGCAGCGGGCAGCTCGCATTTCGCCTATCCGGACACTGCCAGCCTCGTCAAAATGGCCGTAGAGAAGATGAAGAAGAGCAGCACGATCAAGAACAAGGAACTCGTCATTCTGACTGCCTTCTCCGCTGCACACCAGGCTCCCACCGGGCAGAACGCAGAAGACATCAAGAGTGAGCGCGGTCTTACAAACCTTATCCTTTGAAAATAGTGAGGGAAAGCGAGAGACAAAAGCAGTTATGTTTCTCTACGCACATCTAAGGTAAATGCAGGACGTTCCCAAAGGATAAGGCTGGTAAGGTCGTGTGAGTAAAATTTTTGTTTTTTTACACCGACTTTCACTGTTCGATGTATTACTTTTTCTATCTTTTGGGAGAAATAGCCGTAAAATTAGATCAAATTTACGGTCCTCTATCTCATACCCTCTCGTTTTCTGCACAACTATAGAGCGCATTGTGCAGAAGGCAGATATTTACC
This sequence comes from Diploscapter pachys, assembly GCA_002287525.1. Classification (NCBI taxonomy): domain Eukaryota; kingdom Metazoa; phylum Nematoda; class Chromadorea; order Rhabditida; family Rhabditidae; genus Diploscapter; species Diploscapter pachys. The sequence continues at coordinate 57,644 of LIAE01010287.1, read as the reverse complement.
AATTATCGCAGTGACAAGTCTGTCAGGGTATTCGGAAATTCTGCAACTTGAAGAAATGGTGCAGGATGAGAAGAGAATAGGGAAACATCTCTCGCTTTAACATACTATCACTTCTAGTTGCGGAATATCTGAACTGCCCACTAACATTCCATGAATCTGTAATTCATTGATGCAGACTGAGATTGATGTAACTTCAGCCGGCAAGAAAGTGTTGGACGAATTGACAGCCAATATTCACCCTGACCAGAAGGCCGTGCTGCTCGATAAGATGGCCAAGATGATCAGCTGCGACATCACTTGTGCAGGCTCGCCTGTCGATCGCAAACTCCACGAGATGTACCTCGATCTGTGCGACGAGCAGGCTCGTGAGAGCCTCGATGCCACTTACAACGTATCATTTTATTATTCAATTTTATATATAGGACGAGACGAAATTTTAAACTTCAAACTTTTGAAAGTTGCCATGTTTTACCAAAATAGTCGAAATCCGATAATGATAAACGACTACGTCTGATTTTTCGAGAATTTTAGCTGAACGCAGCGAACGCGCTGTCGATGTTGGCAGAGGCGCACGGCAAGTCGACCTGTCCGCACGATCACCCCTTTTGCTGCGGCACCAATCCGCCTGGTACATTCCTGTTTCTTCCTGGTCAAAAACTTATTTTTGAATTTTTGCAGACTTGGCCCAACTCTACGCGAATCTCTCCTCCCGTGATAGTTCTGCCACCTCCCTTCGCAGGACGCATTCGGAAGGGGACGGGGATATGAAGTAAGAATTTCATTTGTTTTTCATTACTTGTTGATTTTATAATTTGTGAAAAGTACCGTATTTTCTGGAAAACATGATGAAATTGGATAAAATTAGCAAATTGTGGCATTGACAGGCACAAGAGCCTTTATGGAATTCGATCAAATGAAGTTAATCTGACATTTTGCAGGTCGGGAAAGCGTCAAATCGGAGTGAACAAGGCAACGGAGTCGTCGAACGAGACTCCGCTCTCCGCGGCAGCCACGAATGGTCATCTCGAGACTGTCCAGATGCTCATCTCCAAGGGGGCTTCCCTCGAACATCGCGACAAGAAGGTTGGCTATATTGAATTCCTCTCACTTGAAATGACTAGACCCAACATTCCTTTTCGATTTTGGCAAATTCTATGTTGACTATGAACAGGCAATGAATTGCGCACAATTTGCATTAACCTACTTTTCTATTCGTTTAGAAAAATAAGATATTCATGTTCTAAATGGCTAGTATCAATTCTGAACACTTTCCCTATCGTCCATTCATGAAAATTCCAGGGCTTCACTCCACTGATACTCGCAGCGACGGGCGGTCACGTGGCCGTTGTGGATGTGCTACTCAAAGCCGGTGCTCAGTTGGAGGCGCAGTCCGAGAGAACCAAGGACACGGTAATTTTCTCTTCAAATTTTTCAACTTTCTATTTGCCACTAGCGATTTTGTGTTCGAAATCGACTCTTTCAGGCTCTATCGCTGGCTTGTTCCGGGGGCAGAAAGGAGGTTGTGGAGCTGCTTCTCAAGGCAGGAGCTAACAAGGAGCACAGGAATGTCTCCGACTACACTCCCCTTTCCCTCGCTGGTATGCCATTTTTGCACCCTTTTCATCCAGCAATTCTTATTACTTTTTTCAGCATCTGGCGGATATGTGGACATCATTCTGATGCTGCTGAATGCCGGTGCGGAAATCAATTCCCGGACTGGATCTAAGGTTTGTCTAGACTTTCATTCCGATTTTGTGAGCTTCACGACCTTTTGAAATAGCGAAAGAATGGAGAGAAAAAAAAAAAACGTAGTTTTGTCTGGAGAAGAAGGCAAATGAGGGAAGAGCATGCACGTCGTGAACACTTTCTAAATGTGCGTATCTACTGTTCTATCGATCACTTAAACATCTTCAGCTGGGAATCTCCCCCCTAATGCTGTCCTCGATGAACGGCCACAAGGAGGCGACGCGCGTTCTGCTGGAGAACGGCTCGGACATCAACGCCCAGATCGAGACGAATCGCAACACGGCACTCACTCTGGCCTGCTTCCAGGGAAGGACCGAGGTCGTCCGACTCCTTCTCAGCTATGGAGCCAATGTCGAGCATCGGGCTAAGGTGGGGATAATCAAACAATTGCATCTCGAAAAGTCCGGCTATCGGAGAATATATTCTACTAGTGAAGCAAGCCGAACTCCGGGAATTTTTCAAATGCGCTATCACAGAACTGACAGTGCCTTTCAAGCGTCAAAACAACTTGATTGCAAGATGAGAAAAGCTAAAAGTTGGGAGTGTTCGGAATAAGCCAATTTGCATTTTATTCAACATACATAACTTTCAGACCGGCCTGACTCCGATGATGGAGGCAGCGAACGGTAACTACGATGCAGTGGGAGAGCTACTGCTACAGTACCACGCAGATCCCAATGCAGCCCCTGTGCCCTCCTCGAAGGACACCGCACTCACCATCGCTGCGGACAAAGGACACTTTCGATTCGTCAGTCTCTTGCTTCGGCATGGGGCTAATATCGATGCGAGGAATAAGAAGGTAGGAGCTTTAGACTAGGTTCGATGAATTGAAACATTTCTATAAGCAAGTTATTCAATGAACCGTCTACATTTTGTGATTCTATTCCTTATTTGAAGTAATATTGCATCATTGTGCGCGTTCATATGCCTTGATATCGTGTCAATACGTCAAACTATTTTACGTGCAAAATTTCGACACACTTGACATCGATTTCAAAAGCTTTCACGCAAAATTGCTTGACTTTGATACGATGTCAAAATATGGATAAGACTCGAAAACACTGATGAAGAATCAGTATTCCGATAGAAAAATTGACTTTTCAGGGCTGCACGGCTCTGTGGCTGGCGTGCCATGGCGGTCATCTGGAGACAGTTCGCGAGTTGGTGCAGCACGGCGCGGATGTCGATGCTCAGGACAACAGGAAGTGCACTCCGCTCATGATCGCCTACAAGAAGGGAATGATCGATGTGAGTACTCTTAGGCCTCTTGCACTAGCTACCCTCAAGCTACTCTTAATCCTTTGTAAAAGTTATCTCCTTTTATGGGAAATAGCATAGGGAAGAAAAAGAAGGTAAATTCTACAAAAGGTTAGAGCAACTTGAAGGTGTAACTAGTGCCGAGCTCTGGACTTAAATATTTTTTATCTTTAAAAATTCTTACGCATCAGTGTTCCTATTCTGACCCCTTTTCACAAAAGTCCAAGTCCAAAATTTTCTGAGCCACAAATCATTCAGCTTTCTGGCATTGATATAGAATTTTTGTAGGAGATTCGGATACAATACATTCTCTCAAACTGAACATCATCTTGATTTAGAACTTTTAATATTTGACTTGAAAGCGAAACTCTAATATTTTGTGGCTCAACTCGACGATACAATTTGGTTCTATTTTCGCTTTACTAATCCCTGTCTCGTATTTGAGTGATAAGGAGATATTTAGAAGAGGCAGTAGATTTGTGGCAGCTAATCCAAAGAAGGCCATTAAGTCGGCATATTTCACCATACCTCCTACATCTTTGTCTCAATTTCCAAGTTTATACCCCTCTAACTACAAATGGCGCGTAATCATATCGACTTTTTATCCGCGTAAACTACAACTTTGGATGTAAATGTCGAGTTGAACTTTATATTTTACTGATTAGGCGAATTAAACTCGATCTTTGAACGTACATGGAACAAGAAAATGTACAGCGATATCTCTAGTGACAATAGATTTCAATTCTAGGTATTTTGTTCCTTTTTCATGTGCTCTTTTCCATTCTGAAGCAAAAGTATGAGCTGTTGAATTTGCAGGTAGTTAAGTACATGGTGGAACACGTGAAGCAGTTCCCATCAGACCAGGAACTGGACAGATACATACAGACGATTGTGGACAAGGCTGGAGACCTCAGACAGTCCTGCGAGGACTGCAAGCAGATCATCATGCAGGCGAAGACTGCTCAGGCTGAGGAGGCCAACAGGGCTGCTGCTGACCTTCTCGCTCTACTCGACAAGGAGGAGGAGGAAATGAGATCTAGAAAGGTAGGGAAGATTATAAATGATTTTCACTTATAGTTGCTGATTCAATATTGATTTCATCATAAATCCTCCAAAAAATTTCCATGAAAGAGTAAGAAGATATTCTTTAAAAGGCCAATTTTATCATTTCGTAGATATTTTAGGCGAACAGTGAGAATGCTAATTTACTGAGAACTGATAATTCAGGAGGCGAAGCAGAGAAAGAAGGAAAAGAAGCGAGAGAAGAAAGCAGCTGGCAAGAAGACCGAAGGAACTGAGTCAGCGACCACTGCCAAGGAGGAGGAAGTCGAAGAGACAGTGCCAGAGCCGCCACCTCAAGTGGAGAGCAAGAAAGAACAACAGAAAGTGGAGACTGGAGTCAAGCAGAAGGAGGAGGAGGTTGAAATGGTATCTATATAGTATCGTATTTGAATAACATGCATATGTTTCAGCCGAGCGAAGACGAGTCGGAGAAGCTACTGCTGAAGACGTCGCCCAAAGCTGCTGATGCAAAGGCTCAACAGGTCAATTTTATAGTTCATTTAGTACACATCTTTTCTTGTAAATCCGCTCTTTATTTTCTTGATTTTTATTATTCATGCCAAAATTGCACGGGGATTTATTTAGAAAAATGCTGAAGTCGATTTTATTTTTCAACTCTTTTGAAGGCGGCAAATTCATGCACTTATAGTTTAAAATGACTCTTCCTGAAAACAGTAGCATGAAGATCAAACATCGCAAACAGTGATTCTTTAGTCGGAAGATCGTGTGCCAACGATGATCGAGCACGACAAATCAGCTCTGTCGCAGCCTGTCGCACAGCAACAAAGTCGACAGGAAGACCATGGACAGAATGGTCAGAACAGACAGAGGAGAGGCAAAGCTGCTGCAGGGAATAGAAGAGGAGACAGGAAGAAGGAAGCTGGAGGACAACACGATGATGCTAATGGAATGAGTGCTGCCCAGATTGAACAACACCCTGGAAGACTGCATGTCCATCTGCCCACTGGAAGGACCTCGGCTGGACAACTCTCGGCTGGATCTGGTATGAACATTGGTCCGAATTATTTAAAAATTAAATTCTAGAAATTGCATCATTCTACGATTTTCTTTGATCTTTACACTGAATTAAAAATATTGAAATGTCTGAAAATTCAGATTGAAACTTATTGATTTTAGGAAGATCCTCGGCAATGAGTCCGCAGCAATCGGACGAGTGGCAGAAAGCGCAGAAGAAGAGAGGAGCCACGAAGAAGCAGCCCACTCCACAATCGTCCATCGACAAGCCTACTTCTGCAGAGGAAAACGGGTGGAAGGATGTCGAGGCGGTAGGCATTTCGTATCTTCTAATCTTTTGAAAAAATCCTATTGAAAAGGTATTTGCAAAAATTTGATATCTCGATGATAAGTATCACTGGAGAAGTCGTTGAAATTTGTAGGATGAGTGATGAAATGAAGGTGATGTGAAACAGTCCTTGCTGCCTAATTTCTGTAACCCCGTAATTAATCAGCTCAACCTTGGTTGTTTTAGCCAAAGTCGCGAAAGGGCAGAGAGGTCGCAAACGCGAACGCGCTTTCAGATGCAAAAGAGTCGCAACAAAGAAGTGTAAGTTTGGTGATCATTATTATGAGCAGCCGCTTTATTTTTATCGTGCTACATCTACAGACTAAAGATGTAAACGAAGTTGCTTTCTTTGTCAAAGGAAATTGGTAGTGTATATAAAAATGTTCTGCAAGCTAGATTTACTGGAAGTCAGTATTCCCTGTCAAGATGTTTACCTCAAATTCATGAATAATTCTTACGAAACAACGTTGCGTGTCAATACTTCAGTGTTTAGATGCGAAATGCGCAATTTAGTCATAGAAATAAGGAGAAAGAGGCGCATAAAAATGTATAATCCGGATGTTGAATTTCTAGGCCCGTCGCAAGATGAGCTCACTGTTGGTGAGCAGTTCGGTGATCGCGCGAGTCATCGGCCGAAGCGGAATCAACATCAACGCAATCAGAGAGGCCACTGGGGCGTCCATCGAGGTAAACAATCCTTGTTTAGAACTTGTAAATCTTAGGAAAAGAACACATGAATAGACTTTGTTCTCTTCTTATGATCATTTAATTTCATGCTTGTTTATTTTAAAAGCAATTTGGATGATTCAGTAGATAACATGAAGATCAGTTTCTTTACTATTCGTTTTCAATCAAAATGAGAATAGGCAAATTCTCATTTCAGGTGGAGAAGCAGAGCGTAAATCGCAAGGAGCCACACGACAGGCAAATCACCATCCGAGGCACGGTAGACAGTGTCAGGTCAGACATTTCATCACTATCGCTCCTCGTTTTTTCTTTTCTTATCTTTCTTCTTCAAACGCAGTTAGTCAGTCGGGTGTTTTAATGATATGATTCATTATCGCTGACTGAGCATTCGAGAATATAGATTGTGACTCATGAAACTTGGGGGATGAAGGGAAAAAGGAAGAGAAAATGGGGATAGTCTGAGGAGGGAAGGGAAGAAATTCAAGGGTCGAATTGGATAAAAGTAGGCAGGTAGCCAACAGAATACTGAAAGAGCTACTCTTAGAAGTCTTGTGTATGTATCTTATGACTGATAGTTTTGACGTATGAAATTGTGGGAGAATTTCGGGTTGGATATTCGTTTTGGATGCCCGAAAGCAGGAAAGCAGGAAGGGGAGAGCTTGAGTTTGTTCGACCCTAAGGGCTTGAGGGCTCTAGGCTCTAGGGCTGAAGCGGGAGATGCAGATGCAGATGCGAATGTGAGTGCGAGTGCGAGAAGAGATCAATATGCATGAGGCAGGGGGAATGGGAAGCAGAAGCTCTCCCTCTCTCCTTCTTTGGCATTCTCCTTCTCTCTGCATCTTTAGTTCTCCTTCCCTCCCTCCTGCCTTCCAGCCAAATAGTTAGGCAGTCAGCCAACCCTTTCCATTCTCCTCGTGCAGCGAGAACTCCATCCCTTCCCTCTTCTGCTCTTCTGCTAATTGATGCTTCTATGCTTCTCTTTCGATTTGTGCATAGAGTCCCCCTCTCGCTTACTTTCTACTTCGATTTCCCTCCAAATTTACATCTTCTAGGGCTTTGCGGAACACTCGTCCGTGAAAATCTCGGAAAATTCATCAATTTTCCCCATTATACAAACACCATTATGTTTCTGAATGAGCAAAATATGAATGGATGGTATATGAATCTAAACTTTTCCAGGATCGCTATTTTATATATTTTTTTTTCTGGAAGTTTACCAATATTTACACTTTATCGACGCTATATTGCAGTACCAATAAGTGAAACTCGCAAAGAAACAAATCTAGGTTGATGTGTTGACGAATATTCCAATAGGATAACTTTTCCATGAACTTTCGAAGAAATAACCGGTCACAATTTAGCTGAGAAGTTCATCTTTTTTTTTCTTTTTATCACCAATTTGGCTTACAGATGGATGAATTTTCCAAAAAATTCTTACGGCTTCTTCTGTATTTTGTGCTATTTGTGTACGTAATACCTCCTGCTTCATTTCTTTCGATTCATTAACATTTCTTTTTCTTGTTCTCCCTTCTGGTGCTTTTTGTAAGCAGGGATTATCCTTCATTTGATTTTCAATTTCAATATTTTATCTCCTCAAGCCTATTAGAGCGTGTAAAGCAGAAAATCGAAAGGAAAAGAGGGAGGAAAGAGATGAAGGGGGAGTCAATGAATAGAGGAATGAGGATAAAGGCAGATATAAAGTAAGGAAGGGTAAGGGAAATCCTGTGGGTGCTCGAATTGTGTCTCGTTATCCGACAATTTTATTTTAAAACTCTCAAAAATCACGATTCACAAGGAAAACCGCCCTTTTCTCATTAATGTTGTTAAAATCAGCTGCTTTTTGCGAGTTATTTGTGAGAGAGTAATGAAAAATAATTGTATATATACAACAATAGTGCTGGTTTCAGTTCTTGTAATTAACAGGGAAAGATAGTTTAGTCTGTATGAAGATAATACCAAAAATGCAAAAATTTTCACGATGAAGTTGCTTTTCGTCTTTAATGCTTCAAGAAAAATCAACTAAATCTAGACTTTATCTGCAATAAAATTAGACTGCGTTTCTTGTATCCTGAAATTCTCCTACTCTTGACAATATCTCATTCACATCTTTCTAGACTAGAGCAATTGAGCTTCTGAGTCGATTACCCTATTCCTTTTCCTTCCTCCCCCTTCTTCGTTTCAAGCTTTCCTTCAGTCTTCTCAGTCAGACTTTATTGATTATATTCTTTTGTTGATGCAGCCAAATTCAGGAATGCGACGCACATGATCAATGCGCTCGTCGCTGACGGAGACACTAGCATCACTGATATCATTCGAAACGTAAGCTTTTTCATTCTAAATAAATTTTCAAAATTCTTTTAAAAAATTGTCGAAATCATATATGAAAGATTTACTTAATTATAAAAAATTACATAATCAACAAATATCTTCACTTTTCGAATATTTTCGTATCGAAGATGGAACAAAACCATCATTTTTAATTACATTCACGATGTAACTCGAGAATTTTCGAATTAGCCGAGCATTCATTTTCGAGAAACATCGTTAGAGTGCCTTTTCACCACCCCTCTTCCTGGATTATGAAATCCGTTGAGTTTATTGGTGGGTTGTGAAATGGCAGAATGGTCAAGAATTCGAAATTTAATGAAAACATTTCACTGATTGCTTTTCCGGATAAATCTGAATCCCATATTTTCATCAAATGAACTGTGCCATATTCAATTTAAATAAAAAATTTTTAAAGTAGGATAATCAAATAGTTTATTGCAGGTTCTTCGCAGCAATTCCTCGTCAGTGGAGCCGCGCTCCTCGTCGCAGCCATCAGCCGAGGCCTCGCTTCCCGCTCTCATCCAATCTTCCCAGATACAGCCACAGACACAGTTCATTCCTGCAGCTGCCAACATTCCTCACAAACACAAGGACGAGCAGACACAACAGAGAATGACCGCATCTGTCAATGCGGCTACATGTAGGTTTACCATAAGGATCATGAACACAAAGTTTGAGCACAACTATTGGAAGGAATACAAATTTCTGATGACGAGTTAATTCAGACAGGAAATGAAAATCTAGAATTGAAGCTTAGCTGAAAATATTCCTGTTTTGGAGAAACAGTTTGATGCAAGAATTTCTAAATAATGACTCCTGACAATTTTTTTCAATCACTGACTTTCAGCCGCTGCCTCCACCGGCGAAAAATCGTCCAAATCGGGCACAGGCTCAGGACAACAGGGTTCTGCCTCGACAACCACAACCACGAATGTCTGGGAACAGAGAATGGCCAGACAGAAGGAGAAGGAATTGAGGGAGAAACAGGAAGGTAAGAGTAAAAATAATGAGATCTTCAATTGGCTAAATGGACGAAAACAAAGGGTAGCATTTAGAACTTTTTTAGTAAAGTAAATCCCAACCTCTTCGCAATATTTTCACTTACTTTATTTCTACGACAACTAAGAAGTTACCTTGGTGAACCCTCCATACATCTTTCAGCAGTTCGTGCAGGCTCTGATCGTTCCACCTCTTCGCCCCGCACAATCTCGGAGCCATCTGCAATGGATGAACCGTCCAAGCCGCAGAACATCGAGCAACCACCTGCTGTGGCTCCCCAGCAACTGCCCAATCCAATCGGGCCTCCCAACAAAGAGAAATCAGGGGATGAGGAATCGCCGACAGGAAAGAAAGCTAATAAACCTGGTTAGTTCGAATCTTAGAACAAAACTTATGAACTTTAAAGACTAAGGAAAGATCGATAATAGATATTTGTCAGAACTCTGAGAATTTCGAATTCAACCTTTCACACATTTTAAATCGTGTGGGGAAGATTTCTCCTGAGTTTCATCATTGAATTTCTGCATACTCTGATCATGCACACGAAGTTGTAGCTGTCGTATATGAAAAATGACTGATAAATATATTCTAGAGAAGTAAAGTTTCAGAGCCGATCCGCACATCTCCAACGGTGCCTCTCCCAGTTCTGCCGGAAGTCACCCCGAACACATCACTACCCTACACGCCTCTGTCTGCACCGAACAATTCACAGACTGTCCAGAGAAACATCTCCACGGACTCGGTGCTCACTCCAACAGGCCACGATCTGACTGATATCACTTTCCTCGATGAGTCCACTCATGCTAAACTCGCGGAGGTAGACAGATTTTTCTCGAAATCATTTGAAATGGAATAAGTATTTTTCGAAACTCAAAAGTGGCTTTCAAGCAGAGTAATTGTGAATTGTGTGTGATCTTTCCATTACGAACTTATCTTTCTACGTTTTCACGACAAAATTCTCGTGACCGAGCGATTTCAATTAACTCGTACAGAAAAAATCAGATGATACGAAATTTGAAGCGAAAAATTGATGATTATTTTTTATTTTCAGATCTGGGGCCCAGGCTCAGAGCAGAGCAACGGTCCAGCGTGGGGTGGCGAGCTGCTTTTGAACAACTTCTCCTCGCTGAACATCACAAGTGCGGGCACGGAATGGGGCAATTCGACTGACTTCCTCGGACTGCAGCCTTCTTCTCCGACCAAACAGACGGCTGTCTCGTCCAGCAACAACCCCATGTATTCCACCGCGGCAGGTAAAGGATTTTTGAGTTTCTTGTGAAAATCTCACAAAAACGATGTGGAAAATTATCTCATTGGTTTTTCATTGGCTTCTTTTGATAACAGGATAGAAAGGATTGAGATTTTGGAAAGCCTGTTATATAAACCGCATCGAATTTCATGTTCGAAAGTTCACGATTTTTTAAAATATAATCTTAAAAGTTCCAGACTGGTCCTCCTCTCTGGGCGCAATAGGAGTTGCCTCGAATGCAGAGCCGCAGAAGGCAGTCGGCTATGGCCGCTCTCAGTCGACAGTGCAAATGCAGCAACAACAGCAGTCTCTGCGCTCCTCGTCCCAGTCCGCTGTGCCCATTATGCAACAGGTCGGCATGCAGAGGGCATATATACAACAGCAGACTGGCCACAATGGTAGTCAGGATAACAACGTATTCAATCAGGTAAACTACTCATTTTTACTGATTTTATAAATACCATTTATTGGTATACGAATTTTCATTGAATTCAATTCTTGAATTTCCTCCAACCTCCTGATCAGTTTTCTTTTCAATAATTCTGATAATTTGAAGATCCAAGATATCGATGGCTAAAATCGATCAGAACATTGATGATTTTTAAGGTTTTTAGATGCTCAAATAAAACCCTCGATTGTCTATGAGATGAACTCTGTCTAGCGGGAAGAGTAGAGACGCTGGTGTGAATCGCGTAGTGAAAATAGTGTGAGAAAGGAGGGAGCGCGGCGAGAACGCAGGCGGATAAAGAGGAAAGGCCTCGCACCGGCGTTATAGCCCAGAGAAAGAGGCAACGCTCATCTCAAAGATAATGGAGAGTCTCGAATCACTTTTGTTTTACAAAAGCTCGTATCCTTGACGAATATGATTGTTTTCATTTTAGCTGGCAGCTCAACTTCTGACTCACCAAGGCTCTCACTCGTCGGCCAGCTCAGCGACCTCGACGACAGTGCCGATTCCCTCTGCAGCCTCGTCCTACTACCCTTCTCCCTCCTACACGGACCCCTCCATTCTGGGTATGGGCCTCAACACCCCTCCCCAGCCTCCCCAGCCAGTCATCTCCAATCCGCATCATCATCCACTCAGTCAGGCTCATCAACAACATCACACGATGAAGAACTACATGGCCAATTACCATCAGGTAAAGAAATTCCGCTAGCTTCATTTTGAGCCTTTCAGATCTAAATTTCATGTCTTCTTCAGAATCATTTTGAGGAGTTAGTTATCAATTCATACTTCATATATGAAAGACCTTACTACTTTCCTTTTTCTTTAGGGAATTCAAGTTAGCGTTTATCATCAGCTATTATTCCAATTCAGAATATCAACGACTTCGACTCGCTGAATTCGATTCTGTCGGGTCACCAGCATCAGAACGGAGTGGCAGGCGGCGAATTCTACCCGCCCCACACTTCTGGGGGCAGTCGTGGAGTGACGCCTGTCGGAGGACCACATCTGGTCGGGCAGTCGGGCAGGGCCAGTGCCGCTGCTGCTGCTGCCATGTCGGCTGGGTTCCCGCCTCCACCTCCTGGGTTTGGTAAGTTGTTACTTCTATCATTCAAATTTCTTCAAAAATATTTTTATAGAAAAAAAGTTTAAAAGTAATCATTGTCCTAGAAATTCTCGTTCATTTCTCATCATTCACAACTTGTGAAGGCCTCTGATTTATATGTAGTAGTTTTATTATACACGCAACTCTTTCATACATTAGACACTGCCTTCCTTTCATCTTCATCATTTTCAGGCAACCCCAACTCTCAGCCGAACACCTCCATCCCACCTCCAGCCTTGCGCTCCCAATTCTACCCGCAGGCACAGCTACTTCAGCAGGGACAAATGAGTCAGGCCTCTCAACAGCTACCCCAGCCGAACACGTCTTCTGGAGCATTCTCCACGTATTCCAAGTGAGTTTTTGAAGCTCAATAATGCTTCTGAAAACGAATTGGTTTTTATTCTATCTTTGATGAAGCTAAAATGAATATTGATTGTTTGAAATTGTTCACTAAAGTTATTATAAAAAGAAAAAAACGCTCTTTCATACTCAATACTCACTCCAAATTCACATCCATTTTCGGCATAATTCGAGTGTTTTATGCAGAAATTTATTGTGGAATAGTAGAAGAAGCTTTCGAAATGTCTAATTTTCTAAACGTTTTAGAATACTCTCAGTTCTTCGACACAACTTCACAATATATCTTTTTCATTAAACTATATATTTCAGTAACGGTTCGAGTTCGTGGAAGACGAACGGCACACAGTGGGGCGCGGGTTGGAGTTAGGCAGGCAATGAGCGCAGTGTCAGTTCCTCGAGTCGTGTCGGTAATCTCCTCCTTCCCTTCTTCCTCCATTCATTCAACTCATTTCATTATCAGCTCCAATCATCACATTTGGGTGTTTTTTCTTCGTCTCTCCACGAATTGAGCAGTCAGTTTGTCAGGGCGTGATCGCGTTAGTTGTGTGTGTCCGTCTTTTTTTTTTCGAAATATCCCTCATTTGGTAATTGGAAATTCGTAATTTCTCAACCTGAAAGACTGTGTGTAAAGGAAGGCAATCTCTCCTATCGTACATGCTATTTCTTCTAGTTTTGAAGTTGTGAATTTCCCAACTTACCCCTTTAATTCGAGCCCCGAGCCAAACAGCCCAGTTGATTAGTGACCATTTTTGGGTTGATGCATTTTTCTCAAATCTTTGAGTTCACTGAAAATGAAAGAAAAATGCACAAACCATTTATTTTCGTTCTTCATTCATTCAGATTCAAATTGATTGTCAGATATGTTCAACGTTCAGCTAGCAATTAGCAGCTCCTCTATTATTTTCCTTTCCTTATTTTTTCGTCCTTTCCACCATCATTCAGCACATCCGGCCATCGTGCTTCAATAGTGCTTTTCTCAGTTTTTTATAATCTTTTTTTTTTCATTTCATTCATCATTATCTAGTTTGTTTTTTCATGATTATTTTTTCAGACAAATTCTAGATGAAAGACCATTTTATTATTTCTAAAAATGTCGGGTCATCAAACGAAATTAATCTTGTAAGAATTTTTCTTCCTTTGATTTGTTCCTTTTTCGCGATTTTTTTTAT
>LIAE01010287.1:31852-43913 GCA_002287525.1 Diploscapter pachys | reverse complement strand
CATCTCATTGAGCCTTTTTTTATTTTAAGACAGTTTCTCCGAAAAATAAAAACGTTTGTTGCAAAATTATAAGCTGTTGAAGGAATTGAAGAAGAAAACTATGTTTAGCGTTTCAATCGCAAAAATATTCCGAAAAATAAAATAAAAGTTTAAAAATGGAGTTTTTAGAGAGCACTAGAATGCTGTCTTCATTCGCTCGAGGTCTGTTACACACTGGAAGGCAATGCCGATTCAATATGGCGGCAACAGGTAAATAATTTAAATTAGACGCATTGTAGTGAAAGATGTTGAAGAATTTGGATGAAGCTACAACGAAATATTAAATTCGGTTTGCAAATATTGTTTGAGTTTGAGATTCATCTCATTGTCACGAAGATGCTCAACGATAGAAAAAAGTTAAATCAAATTATTCTCTGATTATCACTGTAGGAAAATTTACACAATTCAGCTCGTTCCCTGTACATTCAAGTCCAAGAAACACCGAATCCCATGTCGCTGAAATTTCTGCCTGGGAAACAAATCGTCGAGTCTGGAAGAACATACGAATACAGTTCGCCTAAATCCGCTAGGGAAAGTCCACTCGCTATGTAAGTTAAAGAAACTCGCACGAGTTATTATCTATTTTAGGAAGTTGTTCATGGTCGATGGCGTTGGATCGGTTTTCTTTGGAGAAGACTTTGTTACTGTGACAAAGAAGGTAGAATTTTGTCAATTTTAATTTTTCATGCATAGAACTGTTCGATTTTGGAAGGGTTTTTTTTATCTAAAATTCTCGTGCTAAAACCATTTTCGAATTTCTTAAAGCTTGGTTATCTAATCAATGTTGATCAAAGTTCATTGCATTATTTTCCAGGACGAGTCAGTCGAATGGGCCGTGCTGCGACCTGAAATCTTCTCTGCCATTGCTGATTTCGTACAGTCGGAGCAAAAGATCGTCAATGAAAATGCAGACACTCCCTACTATCAGGATACTGGTAAATCTAAACAAAAATGAAATGGATGTTTGAAGATTTTGGTTTGCAGCGATTCAACCCGAGGACGATGACACAGTGTCGATGATAAAGGAGATTCTGGAGACTAGAATCAGGCCGATGGTGCAGGAAGACGGGGGTGACATCACCTATATGGGGTTCGAAAATGGAACTGTCAAGCTGAAACTCAAGGTTCGACATTTTTAGAGTTTAACAACTTGTGATCACAGTACTCGGAATAATGAATTGAAAATCTCGACAACGAGTACTTGGTTTCAAACTATTAAAGCGAATACTTTGTTCCACACACTATTTCTCTATTCTTCTTCTCGTTTGCTATAAAAATACTCATCGATTTGATTCGAATTCTGTAAAATATAATGTTCTATTTTCAGGGTTCATGCACGGGTTGCCCTTCTTCCTCCGTGACACTCAAATCAGGCATCCAGAATATGCTCAGTTTCTACATCCCTGAGGTGATTTCATTTTTATTTTAGCGGCTTTTCTTTTCTCATCCAAACTGCTGAAATCTATCTAAAAAATCTATAATTCTAAATTCAGGTAAAAGATGTGATCGAAGTGAAGGACGAATCGGATGACCTGGTCGAGGAAGAGTTGTCCAAATTCGAGAAATCCAAGGGAATCACCGATTGAGGAAGTACCTATTTATTTTAATAGTGTAGAAGAATCGTGTAGTATTTTTTTTTGTAAAGATGTGCCTTACGAATTGTTCAAGATTCATAAAGATTTTCAAGTATCCAAGTTTATTTATTGATATGTTGCACGGATTTATGAATAGTATTTTTGTTAATCACGCTAAAACGAGCTACCAAATCGGCTTGCATTTGATAGACAAGTATTGAGAAAGACTCCTGTAGAATTCACCGGCTAACTCTACCGTTTTCATTTATACAAATTCCCGTTTCATTGCTAATATTTCAAAATAAAAATTAGGTGACTTACAAGTAATAGTGATGGGTCGCTGGTAAATTCGACGAGGAACCTTCGAATAACGACCAACTTGATAAATTAGGCAAGAACAGTAATAAAACTCGCACTGAGATGAATATCTAGCCCACAGAAGGAAGAGTAAAATCATCGAAAAAGATACTAGTTCTAGCTGATAATGAAAGAAAATTAAGAGAAAATGTTAAAGAAACGTACTGAAATAAAAATAAGTTTGATACGAGTACCTTACCCACGTAAAGAATAAACTCGGAAAAATACTGATACCAAGCTGAAAGTAAAATAGAATTTGGGCAGAAAAGAATACCAAAGACTCTTAAATTCAAGAACTTCTGACTTCATGTCAGAATTGCCATTTTCTGACCAATTTCTCAGCCCATCTGCGTGTTCTGATCGAGTTTGGTCCCATTCTCCTAGTCGTTCTGCTCAATTTTCCTCTTGGCCCGCTTGACTGCCGGCCCACGCACCATTTCTGGCCAAGTTACCTACAGATCAGCGAAACTTCACGAGAAAAATTCGAAATTGAACAAATTGGCAAGTTGTCAAAAATACGCTCGTTTCGAAACGACATTCGCACCCTGCATTTAGAGGCGGTGGGGGAAAATCGATTCTCCTCTCTCTTCTGTGTTTCCCCGCGCCTCTTCCTCTTTTTCTCTCGGCCTAATCTCTCCCGCGGCCTGTCTGATGCGTTTATTTTCTGTTTTTTTTCTGTCGAAATGTATTTTTTCGGTTGATTAGTGACATTCTCGTTATCTGCTTTGTTATTTTATTGATTATCTATCGATTTATTGATTTCCTCTTGCAGAATGACAACAGCCCCGTCTTCCGGCTCAGGCGAACTCCTGGACAAGAACTTCATCGTGGACGTGGACTCGTGGATCGAGCAGCTCTACGACTGCAAGCAGCTCACCGAGAACCAAGTCAAAGTCCTCTGTGAAAAGGCAGGTCTTTAGCCATTTCGGCACCAGCATCACTGCACGGCCAGTGACGTAATCACTCCCCTCCTTTCCCTTTTATCGCTCCTTGGAAACAAGCAGGTTGCGAAACGCATCAGGCTTTTCAGAGTTGAATTTGAAGAAAAGAACTAGAAAAATGAATTAGAACAGGACTGTGCGAAATATTCGTTCTATTCTGGCGAATCGAAATTCCGATAATTTTGGGTCATTTCGTTATTTTGCGTTCCGAAAATTTAAGAAGGAACTCCGCTCCCCACTCCGTATTCCGAATATCTCAAAGCGCCATTCCGCCGCACAGCCCTGATCTTGAAATTAGGTTAACTCGAGAATCCCGATAATAGTTTATCATTTTCTCCTCCACAACTTTGGAGTTGATTTTTATCGAATCCAGAGATGAATTTTCTTCTTCTCCTTATTGAGGTAACTTCAGGCGAAAGAGATTCTGGAGAAGGAGTCCAATGTGCAGGAAGTGAAATGCCCCGTGACGGTGTGCGGCGATGTGCATGGACAGTTCCACGATCTGATGGAGCTGTTCAAGATGGGCGGCAAGTCCCCAGACACCAACTACCTGTTCATGGGAGACTATGTCGATAGGTAGGCATAAAATCAGGCCAAATCTTGAACTAATGTATCGTTATGATGAACAAATTAGTCGTTGAATGAATTGTGCAAATAATAAATCACAGCTTTCTTATCTTTTTCCGATGTACTTTGTCGAATGGACAATTTTATTAGCATCTTCTTAGTTATTCGCGAACCTACAGAGGAGCGTTCTTTCTATGAACCATTACAGAAGTTAATTCGATAAAAATCGTGTGATATAAGGATAACCTAAAACATTTATGCCGAATAGTGGGCATTTGTAACAGCTAGACACCCTAACGTTGTTTCACCACGTGTTCATGTCAGCCAATGTCTCTTCTTTCAGAGGCTACTACTCCGTCGAGACCGTGAGTCTGTTGGTCTGCCTCAAGGTCCGTTTCAAGGACCGCGTCACGATTCTGAGAGGGAACCACGAGTCCCGTCAAATCACCCAGGTATACGGTATTCAGTTCATCACTCGATTTCACGGAATCCCCTTGCAGGTCTACGGGTTCTATGACGAGTGTCTGCGCAAATATGGCAACTCGAATGTGTGGAAATACTTCACCGACCTGTTCGATTATTTCCCATTGGTAGGAATTTTCTTTTAATTGAAACTGAAGGAGAAAAAAACATAAGAAAACTTGTTCCTCTCGATAAGCTCACACCTTACACTAAAGTAACAACCCTTGTTTCAGACAGCCCTCGTGGACGGTCAGATCTTCTGCCTGCACGGCGGCCTGTCCCCCTCGATAGACACCCTCGACCACATCAGGGCTCTCGACCGCATTCAGGAAGTCCCTCACGAGGGACCCATGTGCGACTTGCTGTGGTGAGTGAGAGCTTTAGCTGATCGATTTGGTTAGACTTGTGCTTGACCAGCGATTTATTATCAGACTGTTTGGAGTTGGATTTTGAAGAATTGGCAGTCGAAAACTTGGAGTCAGAATTCCAAACAGTCCTGTTTATTTTAATCAAAAATGAAACAAAAAACTCTAAATTGGAGAAAGAGCTTAAATAATTCAAACTACTCATCTGCAGGTCGGACCCCGATGACCGTGGCGGCTGGGGTATCTCCCCCCGTGGAGCGGGCTACACTTTCGGCCAAGACATCTCCGAGACGTTCAACCACTCCAACGGACTCACCCTCATATCCAGGGCGCATCAGCTCGTCATGGAGGTAATATTTGCTAACTTTATTTGAACTTTTTGCATAGCAACTGAGAAACATCGCGCCCTGGTGAGAAATAATGGGCAAGTGATGAAAGAGCGCTTCCCTTACACCTTTCTAGGCCTTGACACTTTCGCAAACGCTAGACGCTTCGATTTTTCCAAATTGCCTTCTGCATCAGACGATTTGAATTATGAAACGAGGAGACTTTCGATTTAAAATGATACGAAATTTATCCCAACTTATACAAATGCTTTATGGTTTTGAAAATGTAAACGATGTCAAGCAAGGAGAAATCTAAAGAATAATACAACTACTTGCTGTGGCTTCCATATCTCGTTACATGTTTATTTTCATCCTCTGCTGCTTCACTTTGTGCTTCATATGGCTTCTTACGTACATCACGAAACAGCACATCTGATCAAAACCAATAACATGACTTTTTGATTTAAAAAAAACTGTCATAAAACCATCCTCATTTTTATGCTGGCTTTTCAGGGCTACAACTG
This sequence comes from Diploscapter pachys, assembly GCA_002287525.1. Lineage (NCBI taxonomy): Eukaryota > Metazoa > Nematoda > Chromadorea > Rhabditida > Rhabditidae > Diploscapter > Diploscapter pachys. The sequence goes on along the minus strand of LIAE01010287.1, from coordinate 38,758 downwards.
GTGTCACGACCGCAACGTGGTGACCGTGTTCTCTGCGCCGAACTACTGCTATCGTTGCGGCAATCAGGCAGCTATGGTCGAGTTGGACGACGAATTGAAATACTCTTTCCTGCAGTTCGACCCCGCTCCCAGAAGAGGCGAGCCCCATGTCACCAGACGGACTCCCGACTATTTCCTTTGAATCCCCTTCCTTCCTTCCTTTCCCCTCCCATTTCCCATTCTTCCCTTGCCCCCGGCATTTATTATCCACCCATCTACGTTTTCTAAGTAGGTTTGTACAACTACCATTCATTTTATCTTATATACAACTTCATTCGTTTTATTTATAGTTTTAAAGAAGATCTAGGATTCTAAAACCAAAAATTTCAACTCAATTTAAAAAAAAAACCGTTGATTTTTTCAAGATAAAACAACAACAGCAACAACAACAAACGCTAGGTCGTTTATTTATCTTTTTTATTTTTGAATTCTTTGTGAATCCGATTAACGAGACTCGAGATTTTGTTTCAGTCAAGTCTAAATCAGTCTCTAAAAGCAAAACTGTAAAGAATTAGAATAGATTTCTTACAGCCCTGTTTTAATATCTAGAAATCCTATAATTTCGACTTCTTGTTGGAGTTTTTAGGGCCCGTTCAAGCGTAGTTACCTTGCAACTAAGTCTGAACGGGCTCTTAGATTTTCAATTTCAATCGATCATTCAAAATTGAGTTCAGTCAAAAATATCAAAATGAGCTCCACTTTCTTTTTGATCTATTTTTAGTTTGAAAATGAAACAACTTTGATTTGCTTGGATCGTAAGATTTATCCATGGCTTTATAGACAACACATCTCTAATTTTATTCTATTTGATTGGATTGATTTCATCCTTCTTCTTCTTAACTTTCTTCGTACAGGAGATCCAATTTGACGTTGTTGTTTTCCTATCCGTTTTCAAATTCAAAAATACTTATTTTATTGTAATTTAAATCCTTTATTTATATCTTACACAAATCATATTCATCTTCGTTCATTTTATATTTGTTTTAAGACACGCGTTTGTGGTACTATCCTTTATCCTTTAACCTGTTCATCATTCATCCATCTTCTTGCTCCAAACCCTTCTTTATATTTTATCTGAGAGTGTAGTGGACTCATCTTCATCTGCTATCTCTAAATTCTCTAAGCCATTGAAACTTTTGTGGAATTGTTCCTATTTTTGAACGAAGTTTGGAGTAAAATATTTAAAAAGCGAAAAAGGTTGAATTTAGATGTTGTACAGTGGTTTGTCGTGCCATTACATATCGCGAAAAAAGTATTTAGATGCAATGCTTATGACAAATTATACGATGTCGTCGGTAATTCGCGATTAACGTAATTTATTTACATTATGCTAAATGAATGAAGACAGTATTTGATTTGAGAAAATGAACAATATTCCTGCAATAGCGAACGATTCCACACTTGGAGGCGATGGCAGGTTGGAGGATGTTGTTCGACTGCCAGGTACACTCCATTTAGTTATTTGTTCATGAGCAATTTACTCTCCTCGGCATTCATAATTGAGCTTATTTTTTTTGTCTATACTCTAACTTTAAATTTCGCGAAAAATACATTAGCTACGACATACAGTAACTGCCGAAAGATAGGAATAATTACGATTATGAATACAGTATGATAGGTCGAAGTGTCGTGAACCAATTTGAATTATACCTATCATGAATTCACAACTCCAGCAAAAATGCATGAAATTTCATTCAAATTGGTTCACGATAATTCTACAAGGCTGCATCATAGTCATATTGTGTCAAACTTTTGACCCTCACTGTATGCAGGAAGCTCGATGGTAACTACTAAATTTATGCTATCTCTGAGTGACAAACTTAATGAATCATTCACATTTAAAGCGCCGGATTGATGGCTGGCTCCAACCTTGAACAGATCTAATCGAAACATGATTGCAGACGGAGTGGATTTGAATGAGTGGCTATCGACGAATCTGATGGACAGCTATCGACAGCTCAAAATGCTCTACGGGATCGTCTGCGGGGCCTGCACTCCGGAGACCTGTCCTCGCATGACTGTTGGGCCTAAGCATGAATATTCCTGGACTGATGGCGATCAAATGTGAGCACTTCTTAATTCGATTATTTTTTCTGGACTGAAGAGTTTATTTCGTGGACGAAACGTATTAAATTTGAAAAAATCGAATAGGATTTTTTAAAAATTTTATAAGGAGCGTAAGCAGTGCGTTAATCACACGGATCTTGCTCAAAATGGTGGGCAAGTCAGTTCGAATGCGCTGATAACGAATATCATGTTTAAAAGTACCCATCATGCTTTCTGTTTTCAGAATTTTCCACCAGGGTTTACTTATTTCTTTTGCAAAAATTCAAATGCGAAATTGGCTTACATCTCAAAACAATCATTATATTGTCATTGTTCGTTGCAGTAGCAATGAGTTCAAAGAGAAAACTTCGACGCCAAATCCTGGAGTCAGGGTGCACGGTGACCACTTTTCAATATGATATTTGTAATCAGCGTACTCAAATTGACTTACTTATAAATTTAGAGCGAGATCTGTGATTAGCACACTATTTCTGCTCTCTGTCAGTGCTTATTTACTGAAAAATGCTCAACTTTAAAATTAAAATTCTTTAAAAGTTGTATCATTTACATTATTCTCCGCCTACATAATATTTAATAATGCTTGCCAAAAAGCAAAAAGCGGTGTTTAGCGTTCCAACAACAGCTACATTATACATTGGCTATGTAATGACGTGGATAAATGATATGTTTGATGACGAATCTACATTCCCTACTCAAGTTGGTATGAAATTACAATATGTTCAAAACCAGAGGGAGACAACATTTAGGGAAAGATTTTCCGAAAAACTTCAAGAAGATTTGCGAGACGATATCTCGTCGAATGATTCGAGTCTATGGCCACATTTACCTGTCGCATTTCGAAAATGTGAGGGAGCAGAACGCGATTCCTCATCTGAACACTTCATACAAGCAGTTCTACCTCTTCACTAGACAATTCTCATTGATTACTGACACTGATCTCGAACCCCTTCAAGAAATCACCAAGAAATTGGTGCCCGAATCATCATGAACTGCAAAAATAACTTATAAAGAAACGTCTAATGCTCAAATATTATTTCTCAGCTCGACAATATGAAACAACGAGAGATACTAGAATCAGTTTATGATAATGCTATGCCCAATTTATTCGCCTATTGAAAGTTTCTTATAGTTTAGCTTTCATGTGAACACACGATGTGTCATAAGCTGATTAACAACTATCTTCGCACTTCATGTGCCATTATTATTATTATGTGATATTTGCTCCCCAATGATTGAGCTCTAATTTATGAAATTCATTTATTTAACGATACACCTTATAACCACGATGTTTGGTGCTTCAAAATTGATATAAAACTGCCAACACTGATACATGTAAAAATTGAAATAAATGTAATGATAATGAGGATCAATTTCTTACGAGCTACATTGATTTAGACATCACTTGATCAGTTCCAACTTTAATGTGCAATATGTAGGATAGTCTACACTCAAAAATAATTCCTCTCGCCTTGTGCTTTTATCGATAAGAAATATATCTGGAAACAAGTGTTCCTCTTCCTTCTTAAAATTCTCCAGAGCTAAAGAAAGGTTCTCGACTATCAGAGCATCCTTCACATTGGATGTTTAAACTGATCGCAGGCTTGGAATTTTTTCTCCACAACTGCGGTGCGGTGGCAAAATTTCAAAAGTCCCAAGTCTTACTGATCGGATAAAGTGATTTGTCGATGAAGTATGTTTCTGTGCTGTGTCTAACGCAGGGCTTGAACTTCAAAACTAAGCCCATTCTAACAAAACTTGCCTCTTCATCTTCGCTATTGCTTTTTTAAAACATAATTCATACAGATCTTCGTTATTTTTTCTTGAATATCATCATCGTCTCAATTCTGTGGGTTCAGTGATTTATATTTTTGCTCGATAAATTTGAATATCACGCCACATTATCATAAGAAATCCAATTCTATCATTTAGTTTAGAGGAGGGAGATAGTCAAAATTTGCATGAAATAATAAAGTAGCCTAATACTCCAGATAACATCGCCTAATTCACAACTTTAGAACTCACGATCAAACTCAAACCTAACGATGAAGATCCGCCTTCCTTTTTCCTCCGTTTCCTTAACTATTTTTCAGGATAGCATCTCATTCCCGGCTTAGAACTCACGATCAAACTCAAACCTAAGGACTCTCCTACCTTGCTCTCTTCATTCCTACCTTCACTATTTGCATCAGCACTGCCCCAGCCATATTTCAGCATTGTGGACAGGGCGATTTTATTTGCCTTACTCTTATTCCTTTTCGCCCCTGCCTCCTCTTCACTTCATATTATCTCTAACTTTCCTTTCATTTCCTATTTTCTCACAGTCTGTCTTATTTTGCTTTTTCAGTTTGTCTCTGCCTATGATTCAGGAATATTTCGTTTTTTTTACTATTTTGGTTTGGCTCTCAAATTGCAACGCTTTTAATTTTACTTTAAACCTCATTTTTTCTTTCGAAATTTAACCATAAATTCTAAAATCCTGATAATCGCGAGTATTTAGCAGCTTTATTCGTTATTGTTGCGTGAATATCTGTGATAGTCTAGCAGAATTCTCTTATTTCATACTACGTTGCTAAGGACATTCTTATATTTCGAGAGAAAAGGAAAGAGTGCATGAATGATGTGGCAGGGGGCGAGTATGAGAAGTAATGCAAAATAAATATAAAACATTGTTAAGTTTAGAATAAAAGAAAAGTTGCGCCATCACAAATTCTGGAATAATTACTATTTTCGAAGTCTATGACCTAAATTGCGAAACATTGATGTTGATGTTTAGAGTTTGAAGAATTCATTTCTTGCTAAATCTTCAACATAGTTCTCATTTTACGAATAACATTAGCGTGTTTTTGCTAACAAATAATCGTCGTTATTCTTATTTTTATCAAAAAAGCCGCCAAAATGTCGGTTTTGTAGGATCGAACATTTTGACAGGACTGACTAATCGATATCGCTGGCAAGTTACGATTCGAGATACAGAGGGCAGAAAGGAAGGGGAACGGAAAGTGAAAAGGAGGGCAGAAACAAGTGAAAATAGTGCTGCCGGCAGTTTGAAGGGACGATAGACAGGAAGAGGCAGAGAAAGTAAGAGCAATTAAAAGATACGCAACATTACATCGATAGATGCAAGAATACAAACCAAAGGGGATAACTCAGGCTGAAGTTGTGCAGTCATCAAGACAAGAAGGCAAAGGAAAGGCAGAGATGACTGGAGTCGCATTCGACGTCGAGGAAAATCTGCCTCTGATGGATCAGACTGCGCGAAAAATGGATGAAGACAAAGGTAAGAGATTTTAAATCGATGAGCAAAACAATTATTTACAATGATTTTTTAAACGGGGGTTTTTAACATAATTAAATTTCATCAAATTTAACGCGAGATATTGTTACTTTGAAAATTCTCACCTTTCTTCTGCGATGCTGATCTTCAATTTGATTTGAAAGTACAGACGAATTGCGTTGTTATAGTGATATTATTTTGAGTAAGTGCTGCAAAATTTGTATTGCTAGTTGCATTCGATTAGGCTAGAGCTATTCACATTCCGGCAGAAAGTTGCACGAACCAGATTGCTTGAATGAGGAAATCGCGCTCTGGCAATATTTATGGCTCAAAAATTTCTCTTATTGAAAAGGGTAAATTGATTAAACTTTCAATAGTTCTACAAGAAAAAATCTTTGCATTTTCGTATAATGGACTCGAATTTGATGGAATTTTGTTTTGCAGATTCTCGAAAATCCATCGATTCTGGCAACCCTTCTTCTCCACGCAATTTGTCTTCCCTGATCAATCGATATGCCAAAACGGGGAGGACTGATATGATCAAGAACATTCTCGAGACTTATCAGTACATACCCAATTTAGTCAATGCACCCGATTCCGTTGACAATGTGAGTCAAAGTTTATGATCTTCGCTAAAATTTGGAAGATATCATGAAAGAGTTGCTGAATTTTCACATTTTATGATCATTAAAAATGAATACTCGTATTGTCAGTGATCGTCCGCTTGAGACGAAATAAAAGGAGCGTGTTTCTTTCTCCCCCTCCTGTGAGCCTCGGAATGCGCAAGAGACGAGCACTTGTTCATTAGACGATTTCTGTGTTTTCTTTTCGTTTTTCGCGTTTTTAAGGACAATTATCGATAGTTAATCGGATAATTTTTATCAATATCGAGAGGATAATAATTGGGAAGCGGTTGTTGCTAGAATTGCGTTAAATTCGGTGAAAGAGCATAGAAAGACGAAAGAGTAAAAAGAATCACCAATTGAACGAATGTCGTCGACGTGCATCCGAGGCTCACAGGAGGAGAAGAAAGGAAAACGCTTTTTTATTTCGTCTCAAGTTTTCGGTCATTTAGAATATTTTCATGTTAAAATTCTTAAGTGAATATATCGTAACAAACTATATATTGTTAATGCTAGACTAGATTAAATTCAATTCTATTTATGGTAGAATTAGATTTCATACAAATTGGAGGTATGATTTTCAGAATACTCCTTTGCATTACGCAGTTCGTTATGGGCATGTGGAGACAGTGGAGTACCTTCTCTATGTAGGATATTAGATCTAATTAGATCAGAAACTTAGCGATGATGTGAATTCAGAAAGGAGCAGATGCCAGAGCGATGAACAATGACGGACTGACGAGTCTGCACATCGCTGCCAAATACTCGAGCGACTCCAGCGGAATGGACTCGGAAACAATTTATAGTACGATTTGCAAAAATTATCAAATTCAATAATGGTTAAATTTTGATCAAGTTTGCTATCTAAAATTAAAGTGCAGAAATAAATAAACCCTGAGAAAC
>LIAE01010287.1:19548-31798 GCA_002287525.1 Diploscapter pachys | reverse complement strand
TATGAATAGTCCATTGAATAGCTTAGACAATGAAATCTTATGTCTATCTTGAAAATTAGCTCATTTATTTTTTGGTTCTTTAGTGAATTTTGGGAGATTAAAAATAATACTAGCTTAAAGATCCCCACATTGTGTTTTTTCTAAAGATTTATATATTTTCGCATTTTTTCTCATGCAAAACTGAATTATCCTGAAAACTTTAAACTAATTTACAGGTACTATTTTTGAATTTTAGTGAACGAAGAACAATATAAGAAATCTGTTACTAAACGGATCATCGATATGCTAATTTATAGACAGAGGCAAGAATAGCATTGATTTTGATGCTAAATAATTATCGAATTTCTAGCGATGTAGATGCACAAAGCGAAAACTCTTTCAACATGACGCCGTTGCATTTCGCCAATATGGTACTAAATTTAGAAACTAGCTAGCCTAAAAAAACTATTTAGAAGAATAACGAAATCGCTGCGAGGGCTCTCTTGGATGCTGGCGCAAATATTAACGTAATAAACTGAAGTTGCATTTTTAAAAACAATAAAAATATTTTAGGTGAAAGATCGAAACGAATTGACTCCTTTGTTGACGGCCTGTATCCACAAGAAGAAGCTCACTGAGGATTCTAAAATTATCAAATGGCTTGTTGACGCAGGTATGTTTTATATAGTGTTGAAATTCATTTTTGGTGGTATTTTAAAGATACTACTTTTCTATGAATAATGTTTTTACCTTCTAAACTTCCTTTCCATAAAATGCAAGCTGAAAAAGTAGCTGAATCGTAGAATCGTTTGTTACAGAAGAAATAGGGGTGGCGTTTATTAGAGAAAACGAACTTTGTGATACTATTTCGCGATGCAACTACTTTTTCCAGGTTGCCTATCATAAGATGCCTGAAGTATACGTTTCTTGTCAACTAAATCCACGGAAATAAAATTTCAGGCGCCAGTTTGGGGATGCGCGACAACAGACGCAACAACCCCTTCCATATCTCTGCCTTCTATGGAAATTGGATGATCATCAAAATTCTCCTTGATGTCATCAGTTAGTCATTGATTCAAAATGAAATTATTTGCAAAAATCAAGCTAAAGAATTGTCTTTCTGCTCGTAAATTGACATTTCGTTTGAAGCAAACATTTCCTTTATTCAGTGAATGGTCTTGACGAAATTTTTACAGTTCGCAATGCACACCTTCACTTTCAAAAATTATCTCATCATTCATTTTGTTTCAAAATTACGATTGATCTTCGATAGTATTCGGATTTCAGAGTCTCGCTATGCATCCGACAGAGATCTACAGAGGATGATATTCTTGCAGAACAATGAGAGCAAAACCCCCCTGAGACTGGCCGTGGAAGGCAACCATCCCGTCACTGTGAAGACCATTCTCCAGGAATATACGGAGAAAAATGAGAACTTCATGCAGTAAGTTTTATTACACACATTTTTAGGTGAAGTCATATTGCGAAAAATAAGCATTTCAATAGAGAACTATAATGGCAACGATTTGGATTCTTCTCTTCTTCGCGAACTTCTTCTTGCATTTTTCGCTATACATTCATAGAAAATTCTTGCACTTGAAATTTTCGCAATTAGCGTTTCTAAAGAAATTGCCAGAAATAAATCGCAAAAATCCATGAAGGATCACGAAATTTATGGATTTCCAAGTTGCGAATTCCTATAATGAGAGGATGATTCATAGGTTGATAACTGAATTTCTTTTCGTTAGTTTTAAGAAGAGCATCTTTAACTTTAATGTTTATTCGAAAGATAATAACTAGTAATTCAGAGTGGATCCTGATCTACTTCATTTCGTTGCATCCAAAGGGTACTTGGCGATCGCTTCGAATCTAGTCGAGGTTGAAAAATTTGTTGTTGGACCCATCTGTTTTTATCAAAGTCGTTTTCGAATTTTTCTGGAACAATATGAAAAAAATCCTTATGGTACACATTTGAAAACTTAAACTATTGAAGACAAAAATCATTTTAATTGATCTCAAAAATATATGATATCTTACATCTTCATCGATTTTGAATTTCAGAACGGTTACAGAGCAGATTTGCAACTTTCGGATGTCTACCGTCTGCCTCTGCATAATGCAGCGAAGAACAATCACGTTGAATTAATCGAGTTTCTGGCTAAGGTGTGCTTTGTAGAGTAAATACTATCATCACTTATTTATTTCAATTTTCAGTTAGACTATTCGAATTTGACGCAAACTAAGGAGAATGTGATAAATGAAGTAGACGCTTCCGGGTTAGGAACACTTATCTGATTTATATTCATTCTTCTAAAGAATATGATTTCAAGCTCAAACCCATTGAAATTGTCTAAAATTTTTAGCAAGATCAACAAAATAAATAATACATTCTTATCGTTATTAAGAATCTCAGGGAAAATAATTCGATATTTTTATAGATACAATTCAGAATGACCCCACTCATGTTAGCGGCTACCTCGAACGCTCTCGCGGCTGTTGATGTGACTTTGAAGGTTCTATGAAAGTGATGGAATAGACTAATTTTTAGGCACTAATCAAACTGGGAGCAGACATTTGGGAGATAGATAATGAAGGAAGATCTGTTTTACACATCGCCGCTAAGTATGGGGCTGTCGATGTTACTAAGGTACATTTTGCCAACTGATAGCAATCAAATGTCAAGTTAGAGCCTTACAAGTAATTAGCCTGATTTAAATTATACAATCTCATGGTTCCTGTAAATCGTTCCGATGTCTCCTCGAGTATATTGAAACAATCCCAGCCTGTTCCGAACATTCCATCCAAGCCCTAAAATTTTTGACACTCCCATGTTAAACATGACAGCGAGAAGAAACGAGAAATAGCATAGAAAAGCGTGGTGGCAGACAACGAGAAAAAGATGAGCTTTCTCACTTTTCTTCTCGTTGTCTGCCACCGCGCGCTCCCGTGCTATTTCTTCTCTTTTCGTTGTCATGTTTAACATGGGAGTGCCAAAAAGTTTAAGGCCTGGTTCTGTCTTAAGAGGTTCCCGAAGGGGATCTGGGCGATTTACAAGAAGAGATATTTTTATTTCGCTAATCTCTTAATCCATTTCAATGGCAGATTGCCTTCATGAGCATACAAATTTTAAAAATGTCATTAAGAGAATAATGGAAGCGGTACGGGAAGAAGTTCTAAGCTTAATGTCTGATGAACCGAAAGTCAAGCCGAAAGGAATGTCGCTTCGGGATGAGGCTGAATGGAGTGCGGAGAAACTAATTAAGGAGAGACAATTGAGTATGGTCAACCATCCTAACAACGAGGGCGACACTCCCATTTTCGCTGCTGCCGCAAATGGCTACACAGATATGATGTTTGTAAGTTCAACAATCAATTATCAAATTTATAAGTAGTGTTTATGAAATTTTTACGTGAGTTGAAATTTAAGATAACTATATAATCTTATCATTAATTGACTGTTTAGAAAATGCCATTTTTTGATAAATTTATCTCCCATTTGAATTTCGACGTTGTTAACCGATTTAATACTCTGCGAATTTTCAGTATCTCCACGATATGGGCGCGGATTTGTCGCAGTTGAACGAAGATGAAGAAACTGCCTTGCACCAGGCTGCTTCCGCTCTCGGCGCGACTAATGCAGGTCTGATCTTCATACGTTAAATAAATCGTAAACTTATCTGACTTCAGTTCGTCAATTGGTCGAATGGGACAAAACCCTGTGTCTGAATAAGGATTATATGGGCAATACGGCATTGCATCTTTCATGTCGAAATGGTACGCTATCTTTATTTTGATTTGATAAAAATATTCAAATGGTATTTTTAATAAAAAATGCGATAAAATTAACGCGCGAGATTATGATATTATTTCTCATCTTTAAATTCTTTTTGCTTTGCACAACCACATGAATATTATGGAGTAGTTGAATCTTTCGATGACGAAACTTGATAAGATTGGTGAATATATTCAAGGAATATTGAAAAGATTGATCAGAAATAGTCGGTCATTTGGTTGCATGAAGGAAAGCGTCAAAGAGAGAAGAGGAAGGCCCTCTTTGGCACAAGGCACAAGCCACAGGCAGCTGCTTAATTAATCGTCCTCCTTCCCTTCAATTTCCCCTGTTCCTGTCATCCCATTCTCGATTCCAAATCAATGTTTTATTCATCAATTTTTCAATTATTTCTCGGCAGCCAAAGTTTATTCTTTTTGATTTCTACAAAAATGAGGCATTGGTGAGGTCATGAAACGAGAGGGAAGAGAAGACAAGGAGAGGGAAGGGAAAAGACTCGCAATTTGACAGATGGTAATGTGAATGAGAGGGGGGATATTAGGGAAGGGAGGAAGAGAGTTTGGTTAGCATCTCTTTATTCGCCCTAAAATGGAAGGCAAAGAAAAGGAAAGGAAAAAGGATACAGAACTGCAAAGAGCTGAGGAGAGCTGCACTGTTGAACAGATGGTATGCAGGACTGTAAACTTGACGATAGAAGCAGTAGATTGGGTTGACACTACAGATGGCTGGCTAGAGCTAAATGTGCAACTGGATATTTGCTTTCCTATATATCTATGTCAATCTTGATCCTCGCTTTGAATTTATACCTAATGTCACTCATTTCGATCTAGATAGTCTACTCATCACCTTTCATCCAGTTTTCTAAGTGCTGCACATTTAAATCATCATCATTTAGCTCACAAATAATTGCATTTAATCCTTGTCAATAACTTTCACAGAAACCCTATTAATATCCAATAACTCATAAATGTTTTCCATCGATTAGCTAGTTCTTACTTGTCAGTCGGTTTGCTTCTGACAACTTCAGTTTGTGTTTAGTCTTAATTAGCCTTGTTGGCAGTGCCTTTAGCAGCAGTCTTCGATGCATTTCTGCATTGCAGTACTGAAGAAGTATTGGAGGGTTTACACGCCTAATTGACTCTCAATACTTCGCTCAACTAGCAGAGCAGTAGTGCAGTAGATAGAGCAGTACTACTGCTTCCCCTCTAACTGACATATTCTGTGCCATTCTGTCTAAATGCTCTAAATGCCCTACTAATGGACATTCGAAATGTAGCGCGTCACCATCAACAGCCATGTTTATTTCAATTCCATCGTTTCACTCAAACGCCACTAAATTAATTTACCATCTACCTACTTCTTGCTCAACTTCGACTTGAGTTTCTCACGAATTCAGACCTAAATCGTTGCTATGATCATCACTACACTATAATTTATCACCAACCTAGACTTATCATGATACCATATGAAGGTCTTAGTCTTTTCTAATAATCCAGTTCCTCATCTAGAATGCCAGATTTGTCATTTTTCAACAGGACTAGTTGATATCATTCTTTGAAAGGAGTGTAACGGTAATTATTGGTTTTGGTTGAAAGGTATCAAGAGGATTTCAGAGCAATTTTTGGCTTTTGTGCTGTATTATGCAATTTATCCGTGCGATTTGACGATCATTCTGCCATTCTGCTCTTTGATGACTGACAGAGGAGACGAGCAGACAGAGAAATGAGAGGAAAGAGTTACATCAGCACAGAATGGGAATGGAATGGGGGTCTTGCCACATGCAGAGATAAGCCATAAAAGGGGATGGAAAGGGGAGAGCACCTGTCATTATTAGATGAGTACTTATGAAGAGGGATGCAGATGCTCGAGATACAACCTAATGACTTTACTAGTATTAGATCATTAAAATACACTTCTAATCTTTTGCGTTTCCGTGCCTATGTGGTTTGTACATTGAATTGGCACACTTTTGAATTGAACTATCTATGAGAAGAATTATATCAATTATACAATTCTAATAACTTCTCTAAATTAAATTATACTATTCACGATATATTGTTCATTTCAACACAGCAGATTTAGACCTTGATAAATTCTTTCTGCTCTTTCCCTGAAAACTAATGATTTTCTTCTGGAACGCCTCAATCAATCCACTTTATGCGCCGTATTTAGATAAATAATTGAGCAATAGTGACACTGCATACGTATTTATGCAGAATAAATTGATGAATGTACAGTATGCCTGCAGGGTAGTACAGAAGAAGAATGAGATGATTGCCTACAGGATATAGGAATTCAAGAAACTAACAGAACAAAGAAAAAATGAGCGGGAAATCGAGAGATAACATAACCGTACGAGGAAGATGGAGAGAGTGCAGAGATGCAGATGAGTGGAATATGAAATTAGATGTCCATTGTCGGCTCAGGCAGTCTATTCCATGCCATTCTGCCTTTGTCCCTCTTTTTCTATCTTAACCCTTTCCCCCTTTTCCTTCTCTATTCCAGTTTATTTTTGCCGGATTTTCTAAATCTCGTCTATATCTAATCCCTATGCACAATTCTCAGTCACCCCGATTCTGTTCTAATTTCTGCTCACCTATCATATCAGCCTCCATCTCGTCTAATCTCACCTGTCTTCTGTTTGTATCCTCACAATTCTCCGAACTCGCCCTGCTTACTCATCAGATTCGTTGCTGGTCGTCATGCCAACCCCTCCCTTTGCCACCTCAGGCAGCTGCATACCAACCGAATCATTTCTGTAGTCACTACATTTATCACGCGTCAGCTTCTTCTTATCTCCCGACTAGCTTGTGTCTAAGTTCGCCTCTCAAACCCCTTTCTGAATCATCTAATCCGTGCAACTCTCTTTTATGCGTGATATTTTGTGAATGATAAATGCGATAACTCTTTCATATTTGTCCTCTCTCGGCCTGCCTTCTACATGGAGTGGGTGCTCATCGATTTTCTGCATGTTCCCAGTTCCCAGCTCCTGGCTCTGCTCGCTGTCTTCTTCTCTGCCTCCTCTTCCGTCCCGCCCATCTCTCCCCTTCCTTCCTTCCTCCCTCCTTCCCTCTATCCTTATTCGTACTGCAGTGCCATTTTCTGCCTAACTTACCACCGCAGCTTCACCCCTCTGCCTCTTCCCGCTGTGTTGTTGCATGCCTCAGTCTTCACCTGTACCACTACTACTACCCCTTCCCTCTTCCAATCTCTAACAGTTCCCCCATTTCTGCAATTTCTGCCTGCACCTGGCCTCTGACCCTTCTTCCCTCCTTCCCCTCCGCAATCCCCTTCTGTCATCTGCCCCTGTCTTCTATCCCTTCATGAGCAATTTCCTCAGTCCCGCCCCCATTTATTCCTCCTTCCCATTCCCATTCCCTGTCCCATTGCCCTCAGCAGCTAACATTCAATCGACCTATTCGGAATGGGATACCCATTGCATTCATTCCATCTATTCATTCACTCTATTACTCCCGTTCTACATCGAGAAGCATTGTTATTTTAACTTCAGCTCAATGATTTGCCTCTATCCGATTTGATTAGCTTCTTCTTCTTCATATCTTCATGAGTGCCAGGTTAATGCATCCACAGTCTAAGGCCAAGTGGAGTGAGTGCTCATTGCATATTTATCAGTTAGCAGCTTAGGCCTTAGGGCTTTATGCAAAGCGAGAAATGAGAGGGATTGAAAGTGCGAGATTGTGGGAGTGGGAGAGTGTATCTCTGTCTCATGAATGTACACTAAGAGTGGAAGGCATGATGATCCAATATCTAGACTAGAATTCTTCTTCATATTTCTTAACATTTTTATCCTCTACTACTCCTGCAGAAGTTCATTTTCGAATGAAGGTTTTTTCGAAGTCTTATTCTATGATTTGGTAAACGATGAATACGACTCAATAGAGATCCAAATATTCTCAGTTTGATTAATTTTCCCGCCAAGAGGTGATAATTTAATCGAAACGGTCTAGATTGTTTGAATTAATCAATATATCCGCTCTTGCTTCATCATAATCCGTGACTTTATTATGCAAATGGTTCGAATAACCCCAATAAGGCACGTAGTATTATGGTGAAACATTTGAACGGAACCTATACCACTTTTTACTGAAGCATAATGACAAGATATTTAACTCATCAATAAATACGAATTTCGATAGCATGAGAATGAATATTGTCGTTGTAAAGTTAGTTGCTTTGTGAGCAGAACAGGCACAGTTAAAGGGCAATTGTGAAAATACTTCTTTACTATAAGATTGACCAGGTCTAATTATGCGAAACATTCGAAATTGTTGCAAGTACAGTTACGATTTTTCCATATCTGCGCTCATTCACTTTGTGAGAACTTGAAATTACGATTTAAAGTTTATTAAATTCAAGTGAATTCCTCGTTATGTGCCAAATGGGATTTGTATATTTTGATGTGTAATGCCACGTTTCTAATTTTATGCATTTCACAAATCTCGAAATCCGTTTGAAGCGCTTCGAATTCTGCACAAAATTGCAGAATGGGGATGTGACATGCGTGAAAAGGCCAGGAAAATGGAGATAATATGAAAGAGGCATGAAAAGGAGGGGAAAGGGATTTAGATTGGAAGGGAGGATTACGGTCAGACGAATCAGAAGAGGATAAGGATAAGGGATGATGATGAGATGGGGTGCAGGTGAGTCAGGGCTGGGGAAATTAAATGACAAAGCTGGATTGCTCACTGATAATTGCCGGATAAACGGGAATATGAGGTCTTTATGGAAGATAGATGAAATACAGTAGGATTGGATTGAAGGTATGAATAAAAGTCACAGACAAATCGAAAATTCAATGAGCAGATGAATGAATGCGGGATCTGAAGGAATATTGAAGATGATTCACAAATAAGTGGAATGAGTTTAAAATAAATAAAAGTGACTTGGATTATTCACCATCTTAAAATTTCGTCGCAACTTACGAAATAATTGGATAGACTGATACTCCTACCTACCATTTATTTAGTATAAAATGCAGGTTTTTGATGGCAAAGTGATGTGAATCCAAAGTTCAAAATAAAACTTATCTGAGGAAGATCATAAGATTCGTCCTTTCAGGATTGGATCAGACCACATTGGCTTTGATCAAACAAAATCCCGACACTGTGGAGGCTCGCAACGTATTCGAACAAACACCGCTTATGTATCGAATTTATTTGAGTATAATCAGTGAAATATCAATTATCATAGGTGTGCCGTTAATGAAGGCCACATAGACTGTGTCGTTGCACTAATTACACATGGGGGTGCAAAAGTTAATGTTACAGAAGGAGGGTAGGTTAAGATAAAGAATATTCTCCGATTACTTAATAAATATCAGATCATTGAAGCAATGCATACTACACAAGCCATGCATAACTGTCAAATTCATTATATGAATCATTGAGGCAATTAATAAAAAGTAGTACCACAAAAATCGATAAAAAATCATCAAATCAGTATTAATGATATGCTAACTTGTGCACAATTTTGCTCAAATACTTAATCACTGGTAACCCATTTTAATCAATATATCATATTGATTGATAATCAATTTATTATATGTTCAAAATTAGTTTTTCATTACAGAACAATGCCAGTTTTGCATCTGGCTGCTCAAAAAGGCCACGTTTATATTGTGAAATATTTGCTTGACTGCAAGGCAAAAATAGACGCTCGAAATGCTCAGGGCGAGACTGTATTCGACATCGCTATGAGATTGGAGGATAAGTGGGAACAATGAAATTAAGGACGAAAATATAATAACAATTATAGGACGAAAGGAAAGGAAATTATTCGAATTCTGCTGGAGAACTCCGAATGGCGCAGTCTGATGAAACCGACTGACAGAGCTCCCCTCGGCAGGCATCCCTGCATTAGAAACACTCCATTCAGACAGCTCGTCAAGAACTTCCCTGAACTTGTTGATATCGTTCTGGATGAATGCATTACGTAAGGCATTCTGTCTATCGAAGTGAAATGAAATTTTATTTTACTGTTTACAATGTTTATCAAGGCAGAGAAAACATTTCGTTTTCTTTTCTTCTTCAATTTCTTTTTATCTTGTCAAACTGAAAAAAAACTGCATTGTTAACATTTCCTTGTGCTAAAACTATTTAGAATCATAGAATGCTATTTTAGGAAGAGAAATGATCCGGCATATCCTTTCAACTTCTTCGTCGAATATGACTTCAGATATCTCGATGACACTTACCTCATGCCGGAAAAGGACGGAAATGGTAATCAACTTGAATATTTAAGAATCATGGCAGTAATTTTTAGGGCTAACTTCATCAGAAACTCTCTACGATGAATATTTGGGGGATTTGAAGAAAGAGGCTCGTTCATACACTGAAAATTACGATCTAATTGCACAAAATCATTTGCTCCGAGAAATGGTTATTGAACTTAATCATTAATTATATTTTATGGGCATTTTATTTAGGAAAAATCCAAGTTCAACGTAAAACTTCTATCTCATCCCTTGACAAAAACGCTGATCAAATACAAATGGAACAATCTCGGTCGATACATTTATTACACTGGTATTCTGAAGTATATTGTTGTGTGATTTTATGATCTGATTTCAGCGTTTTCAATCTACATTCTGTACATCACATTGTTCACCCTGTTCATCACCTACAGTACAGCTCCCTATCATGTGCCCAGCAACAATGCCACTCACACATTCGTTGACTTGTCTTATAAGCTTTGGGAATACGATGCTACCTGCTCTGATGTGGTTGGTTTATTGTATCAGAAATTGATAGAATCCAGATCGCCACTTAAAATTTGCTCTCGATATTAATCTTAACCTAATCTAAATCTAAACAGTTAGTATTTTGTTAGGTTCGTATTTCTGTCCAAACTTAGTTCTCTATGATAGACTTATCTTATTCCCATGTGCTATACATGGTTGGAAAGGTAATTTGATGTAGTTGCGCAACGTAAAAAATTGATAATATGCTAATTTGTGGTAAAAACTGTTTCCCTTCTCATATAGAGACTAATTTTGGACACAAAATTAGAAAATTAATACGCGAAAATATTTTTTTCGAAAAATGCTACGTTCTAACATTCCTTGATCATGCTTCGACTTTTCATCTTGTGACGTTGCTAGATTCAGATGCTTTTTCTTATTGTCTCTCCCCAAATTCCTATTTTAGTAATTTGAAAATTCTTCTCATAAATTCATTTTAGTATCTGGAACACGACAAACAGGTCCATGTCAAATGGTTGATCGTGATTTTAGCCATCTGCCAACTTTGCAAAGAAGTCAGAACTAATTGAATTAAAATTTTTCAAACCGGAACTATTTAGGGATTCCAATTTTACAAACGCAGACTGGCCTATTTGTCGATAGAAAATGGGATCGAAATTTTCATCTACATTTCGACGATCTTCATCGTTTTTGACATTAGTGATTGCTCTCACAGAACTGGAATTCGACTGGTTGCTTTGTCGTGGAAATACTCAAGAAATGAAATAGTTTCAGAATGTACAATGGATTTTGGCGGCCGTGTGCTCTTTTGTTGCATGGCTGAATTTGTTGCTGCTCATCAGAAAACTACCCAGATTTGGCATTTATGTCGTCATGTTCTTCGGTAAAATTCATAACTTGAAAAATATTTCTTTAATTTTTTAGACATCCTATCCACGTTCTCCCGCTTCGTCATAATTTTTGCCTTATTCATATTCGCGTTCAGTATTAGTTTCTTCATCATGATGCAGAATCGGGTATCTGTTTAAGTTAAAACGGCCATAAATAAAATTCGAAATTTCAGTCAGAATTTTCAAGTCTGACAGATTCCATTTTGAAAACTACCGTAATGATGATTGGAGAATTCGAATTTGTCTCGATATTTCACGGGGATACAGCCAATCATTCAGGTATAATGCAACAGAAACTTGAAAATAACACTAATTTTGACATACAAGATTTCGAGATGACAATGCAAATATCTTCATAGCCAGTCCCTCTATCTTCACTTATCTAATAGAATCTAAATCTTGTCATTTTATGTCCTGTTTTACAAAGTGTCATCGTTTTCAAATTATCATGCAATGAGAAATTTAGTTGAATATAATTTTTCTAAACTTTAGAGAGATTGTACGGACCTCCCTGGGCAAAGTCGATCTTCCTTCTGTTCTGCATCGTGATGACGATCCTGCTGATGAATCTGCTGGTCGGTTTGGCTGTCGACGACATCAAAGGCGTTCAAGAAGAGGCTGAATTGCAGAGACTGGCCATGATGGTTATTATTTACAACATAAATTAAGACCACAACAATGTGACTGCAATATCTACCAAATCACAACATTCTATGTGGAATATATAAAATAAAATCGTATCGAAACATATTGTAGAAGTAGCGTTTCTCCATTCCATCTTGTCACTTTGAGACTACCATAAATTAATCAACTATTTAGGTGGATACAGTACTGCAGATAGAGGCATCGATGCCCCCATTCGTTCGTCGA
>LIAE01010287.1:0-17913 GCA_002287525.1 Diploscapter pachys | reverse complement strand
TGTCATACATTCTCTGCTTGTTCCAGTGATGTTCCTTGATTTCTTCGAATTCTTCGAACTCCCTCCAGTGTCGTTCTCGGAACTCCTGCCACAGTTCCCTCACAATGTGAACAACTATCAAATCTCCTGCGTGATTTGCCATCATTCGCAAAATGAAGATCTAAATTTTCCGGTTTTTACGGGTGAAAGAACAATGCTGACATTTTATAGAAGCACGAAATCATAGCTTTCCAAAAAATAATCATATTTAATCAAAGAAATGATAGTAAAAATCTACCCCGTCTGACTTCAAGAAACTTCCGACGAATCGCTCTAGCAAATCTGGTGCATATGGAATTACTGTATAGACGCGTTCCATTTGTGGCCCCTAGATTGAAAAACTTACAATTGCATTGGAATCTAAAGAGACACCTTCTTGAACTTTTCTGATCGTTTCATATCGCTGCTGTGTGCAATTTGCATGAACTTCAACACGTAATCTGCTTTCTCAGAGGGAATGAACATGCTCATTATCCAGAACATTGTTGAACAACTGAACGTTGAGGATTTTTAATTTCAAAATCCGAATATCCCAAATTTTGGCAAGATGAAATTCTCACGTTGTGATTGCGCCGAGAAGCAGATACCAGCACCAGAGAAAAGCAAATACTTTTTCATTGATGATGTTGATCAGGAGACAGCATTGCACTGTATACCTGAAAATGAATGCAAATGCGGATTCGATCAAAACTAGTTCATAGCACACCGGTTAAGATTAGCTAAGTATCGAACTTCAAAATCGCAAAGAGTGACTCGAGGAAAATGCCCAGATTCTGTCCAAGGCTTGCCTTGCCATAAATCATGAAGAACCTGCAATTTTACGCAATGAAACATAAACTTCTTCGTAGATGAATTTATCGATTTTCTACTGTTTTTCATGAAAATGGAATAATGATAAGCTTCGTGTCAAATATTCCTTTTCTTACTTGGAATCCGAAGAATAGATACTCATCCGACTTTAGACAGTAATTCAAAATAATGAATTGCACGACGACGTTGAATGCATATAAAATTTTCGTGATAGCATAAACAATTGCAACGTAATGACCGGATAGCAGTCTGAAATGAACCGCCATCATAGACATCTATTTCGGGATAAATAAATTATGCCTGTTGCACTTGATGTATGCCAGCAGACTCTTTTCCTGTCCTGTCGGAGATTGAAGGTCCAAGTTGTCGATGAAGCAACTCGATATTGCTTCAACTGCCTAAAAATCAAAATCGTGAAATTGAGCAAAAATAATTCCGATTGATTACTTTATTCCTCTCACTCGGGTCAACCAATGCCTGTGTATCGCATGCAGAATTTATCAGATGTTGAATATTTAGGCCTAAAGAGTCCATTTTAGTTGTGATTACATCAATGCATCAATGTCCACTACCAGATTGCCAACTCAGCAGTCTCCAGAATATGCAGGGCAATGAGAACATCAGTGCTTCGGCTATCAGAATAAATGGGACCCATTGATAATACCCAATTTGCTTTTCTGGGTATAAAATTTAAAATGTATTATTTTTTAGAAATAAAGAAAGTATACCTTCTCTGGCTGTATGGTCATCAGGAATATTCTCATACATTGGAATCCTAAACGATTTCACTTAAATTTTAGAGTGAAAAAAGTGAAATACCAGTAAGTATTCTGTATCCAACAGTATGATTCGATATATTCTTCCATGCTTTCTCGGGAATGAGGATTCACCCAACACTCCAATGGAGTTCCGCCGTACTCAAATTTAATCTTCTTGGTATAAAATAGTGTTGGATATCCGTGAAGATCATCATTAATTACAGCGACGGTCAGAAGTTTGGACACACATGATTTTACTACCCTTCGTGGATCGAGTTATTTTAAACCTATCATTTGCCCGAAATTTGACATAACTTGTTGATGGTATCAAGTAGGAATAATATACTAAAACTAAAATTTAGCTAAATCTATTCAAAATAGCACAGTCTGCTAACGACTTTAAAAGTTACGTGTATCTAAACCCTTTTCGTCGCTGCTGTATAATTTTGTTGATTAACATAGTCCATAAAACCCAAAATTTTCATTTCTACCTTGGCACTTTATTTATTTCACTCAATTTGCTGCTTTTGGCGAAAAAAACAATTAGATTTTTCACTAATTCCCAAAAGAGTTACCTGCTTGGCACTAATCACTAGACAAGCTATTGACAGAATAAGAGGAGTGTAATAATAGTTTAGTCTATCTACAAAATCATCATCGCCTCTGAAAACCATTGATTATTATTATATTTCATTTAGAATATACCGTAATGACAAGGCATTCATAAACGTCCTAGCTAGGGTGGCATGGAAGAACATTTCGCCGCGTGCTGCCACTCCGCTGAAAGTATGATCATGATCAAAACTAGAACAATTATCATGAAGATCAGCTTTTTCTCAGATGGAATAGCATTAAGCTAAATTAAGCATTGATAAAAAATTTTAAAAATATATATGATAAATTGCATTTATCATGAAGATTGAGTTCTTTCTAGGAGTCATGAAATGATAAAATCAGACCCTTGAATTGGCGGGGCGTTAAAGCCCCCTAATATGGCAACTTGGCGAGTGAGAAGAGACACGGTGTCCGGATTTAGTGATAGTCGAGAAAAGGACAGGAACAGGAAATGGGTTGAGGTGGGAATGGGATGGAATAGGTGAGATGGCAGTGGTAAGTGGGTTGGGAGGGAAGGGGATGAGGGATGGCTTGAAAGCTGAAGGACAGAAGTGGCAGCACAAGCAGAAGCAGAAGGAGCTAAGGCTAAGGAGATAAAGAAGCTCGTTGAAGGCAGAATGCACATAGAAGGGGGCGGGGAGGGGCTTGGGCTACAGAAGATAAGATGTAGTCCATGAAAGCAGAACAACAAGAAGGAGCAGGACGAGAGAATGAGACCAATGACTCGGAAGATGACTACATTTGACAGAGACAGAGGATGATGCAACGAACCATTAAAAGGCAAATCTAAAGGAACTCAGAGATCCAACGGTGAAGAAAAAGAGGGATAATTTAGGGATAAGCATAAACAGTAAACTTATAAGATAATAAGGTGAAGTAGCTATATAATCGACTAAATAATCTGATTGCATTTTTCGACATGCAGCTTGCACCATTTCGCAGATTTAGAGCATAAATAGGAAACAGCTGGGTGTCATCGGCAAGAGGACAAGAAAGAAAATATAGCGAAATGCGAGAATGGGTGAATGAAGAGAGAAGAAGCTATCGCACTATGAAAGCACATATGGATGGGTAGAATAATGAGTTCATAAATAAGTGAGTAAACCTGGCAATCCAGTGTTTGGGAAAATGGTTATTCTACAATCCATAATCAGATCGGTTTTTTTTCTCTAAAATTAGGGAGAATATTTCATTGCTTCTAAAAACTCTAACGATCTTCTAGGTTTCTGTTATAAATATCCATGCCATTCTATTTTTCACTACCAGTTTTCATTCTCCCCTTGCCATTATCAGCCCTAAAACAGCTGATTCAATTCTACTCTAATTGCCAATTTACCCAACAACATCTTAGAGTTTTTCTCAAAACTTCAGGTCAGAAAAGCATGCAACTCGAAAATAGTGACACGGCAAAGATGGACATGACTTGATGTGCAATTAAATGAACGGAATGAAACAGGAAGAGGAACGAAATAAATTATAAAAGGAAGAAAAACATTAAAGTAGCGAAGACATAAGCGGGACAGAGCATAATCAGTACACTTTTTGGATGTCTGGTTGAAAATTGAGTTGCGTCCAAGCTCAGGTCAGGTAGATACTGCCCTTCTTTCTCTTCCGAGCTGAACGCTCAGACCTCTGGGATTTCACTTCACTTTACTTTGTTTCTTCTCCCAGACCCTCCCAAATTTGCCTAGGAAATCAAATATGTGCGAAATGAGAAGAAGGTAAGAAGATGAAGTGGATAAGTACGAAAGCAGGCAAGTTCGAAATGAAATGAACGGAGATACAATTCCTGATACAAAGACTGAAAGCACTGTTATGAAATATCGAAAGCGAGAAATTAGTGCAATCACATTTTTCCTTGGCTACAACGCATAAAACGGTAGTATCAAAGAGTATTTCTTCGGAAAACTATTATCGCGCTATGAAGCAAAAATCAAAATACAGAATATTTCATAATTGTGTTTTTCATTTTAAAAAATAAATACCAATAAACTCGTAAACTGGTCATTATAAAAAAAAAGCTGCTTCATTTCCAGTCATCAGAAATTCTTCTCTTTTCTGAATATAAGAAGAGCAATCTTAAAAATTTAGTGAAAAAGCTGATCTCCATAATTAACGAATTTCTACTTCTTGGTAACTTACCCTCCTGCCCACATCTATAAAAAGTAACTGGATTCGGATTGTGGATTGTAGGAGAAATACCAACGTAACAAGCAGCAAATCGTCGCTAGAAGGACTGGACTTTCTGCTCTGATTCAGATTCAGGCCCAGGTTGCAGTTTGCAGCTTGCAGTTGAGCTTCAGATTATGTAAAGCTGCAAGGTAGTCACTCGGTCAGTCATAAAGGGATAAAGAGATAACGAGGCTCGCAGACAAAGATACAAACTCTTTTACCTAGCTCTATATCTATATCCCCCTATATTCGCTGATATCTCTTACCTCTTCTCCTTCTTCAGGTAGCAGCCCTCCCTCTATGCCTCGCTTCAGCACTCCGCGTTAATTAGTCCACAACTCGGCTATAAATTCATACTCGCTACGCACCTGAATAAATTCCAAAACATAACCAAATCGCAAATCATTTCATTTTCGATAGTAGAAAAATTTCCCATGAAAAACACATGGTGATCTCTAAAAGGAAGCAAAAGAGTTTGCCTTACGCTAAAGAGGAGGAAAAACGAGTAAGGAAATTGAAACATGAGAAGAAAATCTACTTGTCGGGCATAAATGATTCTATTTCAGGTTCAGGTTCGGATAAAGTAAAGCTACCTACAATTCTCACGTAAAAATATAAGCAAAGAAGATAAGCTATTGATATTTCACATTATTCTCCAAAGCAATCTCTGCTTATTCAGCTGCATTTTTCCATAATTCAGAGTGATAAATTCAATTCATTTAGCCTGATTATTACGGAGAAAAGCCTAGCTTAGTTATTGAAACAGAAAATATACGAAGATAGAGGTTGATAATTTGCTCTCCATATAAGTCTGGAATGCGAATTTGCTGTCACATTACTTCAATTTCATTATTCCGTTAGTTGCTTTAGTCTCCTCTTTCTGAGTTCTTCTTCAATTTCGCTATTGGCTAGTGTTTCTGTTTCTGTTTTTATGCTGTGTTGCTTATTGCTTGTTAGCTGATTAGTGCATTGCTATGCATATTCTTATTATACGCGAGGTCTTGTGCATTTGCCTTTGCCTTTGCCTTCCTTTTTCCTATATTCGTTAGCCAAGCCACGCCCATTTCACTAATAAAGCAACTCGAAAGTACGCAACAATTGGCTGTGGATATGCATTTGACAAGCTATTATTTGGAAACTTTTTGTGAAAAAATTTACTAAATGATTGAATTTTCGGAGATTATGATCTAAGACCAAATTAAAATCCGAAAAAATTAGTTATTCTGCATTGGTTTATGAAGACCACCTTATAACTCGTCTATCTATGCGAACTTCGGCTTATTGAGTAGCTTGACAATGCATTCAACTCGAGTTTGAAATATATAAGTAATAATGTCCCAAGAGTTTTCTTCATTCCAATATTCAGGCAAAAACAGCCAGGCAGCAGCATTTACAGTGACTGAGTTCTGACTCGAGTAGTTTTAACGTTTCCATGGATTCTCATCCACATTTTCTCAGTACAAAATGCATGATAATCGAGATAATGCTAGGGAAATCCGCTTGAAATACAAATCAGGGATAAATCCTCTTGTAGATGCAAGAAGTCAATGGATGAAGTGTTTGGATGACAGATGAGATTGCGACAAGCAAGGGCAGGGCTATAATTATGATGTGCAAAGTGGAGGGGGATGAAAGGGCCCAAGGCAATATCCGAGAAGATTTACGGATAAACACGCACAAGCAGACATTCCTACGACAAATTAGAAAATTCAATAACATTCTTGACATCTAATTTAAAATTTATTCAAAATCTACAACAAACGTTGACGATATTAGCCCAAAAATGACAAGAGATAGGAATAACGCAGTGCGAAGAGTGAACATGAATATGTGAGGAGTGCATTGGGGAAAGACTAGAATATCGGTCGGAAAATTAGATAAAAATTGTCGAGTTTTTATACAAATCAGTATTTTCTAAAAATGTAAGTGGGAATTTTCATCATTTTAGGAAAACAAATTTGTATAATAATCTCGATAGATAAAAATAAAACCTAAATGCAGCAGTTTGTATTTCACGAGAGATACAGTAATTCACATAGTTATGTCACCTAGAAAAGAAATTCCATCTAAAAGCACCTTCTTGTGTGTTAAGTTGTTGAGATCATTTAGTCATTCAAATACGTAGAATAGTGACTTAGAAATTGAAGAGAATTCACAGCGGTTCGGTCAAAAATATGCCATTCTGAATGGGGAAATCGAGATCACAAAGTCTCACTGTAGTAAATGAAAAAGGAAGAGAAAGGGAATAAACTCATGAATGCAGAGCGAATAAGTGAAGTTGTGACAGAAAAATAAGTAAGTGGCAGTTCACGAACAGACAAATGAGGATCAACACAGGGAAATTGTGCAATAATTTAGGGGAAATATCGAAAATGGCACAGGGCCGATTGAGTAACCTAATAAAATTTGAATAAAGTATAATAATCTTACGTATTTCGTAAAAGTAAACAAGGAAAAATCGTCGAGAGTTTCGGATAAAAATGATTCTCCACGCATTATGAATAGGAAATAGTGTATTTCAAGTAATATACCGTAAATCCAAATGCATAAAATGATGCATTGACAATAATCATGCCCAAATTCCATCGGTCTCATCGAGTTCGGTTAGCTCGATTCGAGGCTGAGAGGCAGCCTGAGCAGCCATTTGTTGGGAGAGGAAAGGAATTGCAGCTCCTGGCTGAATAGTGGGACCTTGCAACAGACTCGCTGCTACTGCTGCCGCACTGTCAGGACGACCGGATGCTAGCATTGCTCGTCTGAATTTATAATTTTGATAAAACAGCATCTTTGAATCACGTCTGCATAAGTCGCCCTTTCCGAATTTTGTTGATTCGGAATAAATATATAAACATATCCGAATGGTCAATATATCATAGGTCAGGAAATAACAGAACTTTTTCTCCCCCTATATTTTACATTGTGATCTTGGACATACGATTATTTCTAAAATTATTGATGGATGATAAATAATTCGGAAATAAACGAGACTTATCCAGGAATAAGAAAAATCTGAAATGTTACAAATTTTCAAAAGAATCTGGGTAAGAGTTCATAATTTTTGACATCGTGTCAATGCCAAGCGATTTTACGTGTAAATTTTAACACTTAATATCGACATTAAAAGTATGAACTCGGCATCAGCTCTATTTTAGCTTCAGAAATGCATACCGTTCATTCTCCTGCTTGAGCTTCTGCATCAGCGCTTCTTTATGTCTCCTAATCGTTTCAATTTCTTCTCTGGGACCTTTCGCTCTTTCGAGCAATGCCAGATGAGCGTCCTTCTCTCCAATTGCGGCTAACAGTGCTTCTTGTCTAAATAGTCATAATTCCTCATTTCTTCATTTTCTATTCGCTTATCCTACTTGAGTTGCATTAATTGTTCAATATGTTGCCTTCTTTCTGTTTCCATAGCTCTGATCATTTCTGCATGACCTGAAGAAGACGAAGGGCCTCCTGACAACTCCTTCTGCTGCTTTAATTCGCCCAATTCACGACGAGTATCTGCTAGCTAAAATGAAATTGAAAAAATGTTTCAAAATTCGTCGATTATTCTTCAAGTAATATTCCGAATAACAATCATGAAATTATCATAATTGCAGAATTTCCGAAACCAAATTTTGATAACTTCATAAAGTTGTACCTGTTGACTGCACTGCTGTAGTAAATGTTTCTGCTGCGCGAGGTGCATTTCCCTCTCTGCAGTAATGCTCACAGATTCTCGCAATGCCTCCTCCAATTCTTCTATTCTCTTCTTCATCGAAGTTTGTGCGGGTGTAAATCCGGTTGCAGCAGGAATGGATGATGTTTCAGAAACCTGATATAAAACCGTTAGCATGAAGACAAGATTGAAACTATCCCGATGCTTCCTACATCTTTCAACTTTCATGAAGCAATGAATCAGCATAAAACGCATGAAATATCAAAACTCAATCTATAAATTTTTTCGAATTACCCAAACTAGAGATTTTATGATATCGTATTTCATCATAATTATTCATCTCAAGTCTCTTACCTTTCCTTCAGTCTTCGTCTGCTGTTGCATTCTGAGTTGTGCGTTGTCCTTCTCTAACTGTCTGACCATTCTCAACAATTTCTCCACTTCCATTCTCGCATCTTCCAGCTAAACTCGACCAAATATTCATTTCTTCTCCACCAACTTAGCCAATTCCTACCTCTTTTCTCAATTCTCCCGTACTTTTATCAGCCATAGAAGTCGAAATTCTCTCTTTGGCAGCACCCAATTCACGTCCCATGTCGCCTATCTAAATTTTCAGAAATTTTTATGCCAATTTCTGGAATAATACCTTTTCATTCTGCGATTCCAATAACACATCTCTATCAAGCAATTCTTTCTTTAGATTTTCAATATCCCTCTTTAGTTGATCAACCTAAAATGTTTGTTTAATCTAAATAAGTGAAAAAGTCTAGCCTCAGCTTGGAAAGTCTGTTGCTGTTCTAGTCTCTCCTTCTCGTGATTCCTCCTCAGCTGATCGATGTGCTCTTGCAGTCTTTGCTTTTCTCTTTCTCCCTTTTCAATTCGTTCGTTTAATTCCTTCTCTTTGATAATGTCAGGATGAGAAAGTAATTTAACCTAAATTTCAAGAATCATAATTCTCTGAAAGTTGGGAAAATGAACCTTGGTTTTGTCCAATTGGCTTTCCTTCTCTCTGAGCGTCGATTCGAGAGAATCGATTCTGCCAACTAATTGAGACATGCGATGCTCGTTTTGACGAGTCTGAAATGTCGCTTGAAATTTAACTCTCAAAATATTCGTTTGACTGTCACAATCGCTAAAGTTTCGCACAGAAATTATTGCGAAGTTCTTGAATAAACGATTTCGAAAAGTACGAAATAAAACATTTCATCTAACTCGTAGATGAATTTCAAATCAACGTAATCGACACAATTGATAATTCATTCGAAACTCCCAACCTGATCGATTTTCTCGGCCAACTCCCCTCTGACAGTGCCGAGATCCCTCTCGAGTCGTTCAGCTCTCTGGTCTCTCTGCTCGATTTGCTGATTCTTGCTGTCCAGCTTCAGTCTGAGCGCCTCCACCTGCAATTCCTTCTCTAACTTCTCTTCTACATATCGTGAAAGGATGCTTGTGCCAGTATTAACTCAAATAGCCTTCATAGTTTAGGTTTAACTGTTCAACTACTGATCCAAAAGATGTACATATATCGTTGCGCATTAAAGTTTTGACGCGCAAAGACCTTTTCCCGATTCAACCATGATCAAACTTGGGATATAAGGCTTGAGATGCAAACGATACTAAATTATTTTTTTTAAAAACTTGCTACACATAAGCATAAAGATCTCAAATTTGCGTAAAAAGCTTTTATAAGATATTGTATTTGATTTCAACTCACATCTCCATGCATGAGTCTGCTCTGCTGCTCCCTGTTGGTGAGTTGTTCCTTGAGTAGCTGAATGTGAGCCTTCGCATCGACAGCCTCTTCCTCGATCGAGCGCATCCGCATTTGGCACGAGGCCAAAGCCTGCTTCCTCTCGCTCAGCTCCATCTCCGATCGCTCCAGTTTCATTCGCAACGTCACCTAAACATTCACTTTTTCAGAAAAAAAAATCGTTAATTAAATGACACAATGTCAAAATTAGCATTTGAATTATGCGTGTTTGAAATTTATCGTCACTTTTGCTCTATCTGGTAGTTCCTAATTGATAATCTTGGGAAATTGTTTTTGTATAATACACTGGATTTTCCCTCAAACTTTGTAGTTGGACACTTCTTTCGAAACCCCCATGTAAAATGCGGATATCGAGAGCTCGGTATCTCGAAAATTAGGCCCTGCTCACAAAATGTATAACCGGATTCTGAAACTACGACATCGATTTGCCTACCACATATTTCACCGTTTTTCGCCTACTACCGGTACACCCGAGTACAACAAAGACTAGAAAATAGCCTCAGATCGAAAAATGGCGGAAATTTTTCAAAGTTATCAAGTGAAGTGCGGCAGTCCACTAACGATATCGTAAGGTTGCAAAAAATTCAAATGGCCAAACAGAGTTGAAGAATCTCGGTCATCCATCTTTTTGAAATTAAAAATAACCTTTTCATGAGAGGATAGATCCTTGTCGGTGAAATCCCTGGGCTGCTGCGTCTGTCTGGTGAGTCTCAGTCTCGTCAATTCCTCCTCCAATTCTTGAATCCTCGTCTGTTTCTGTTCAACCATTCGCATTGTATTCTCCAGAGCTCTGTTGTCGCCCTGCAATTTGCAGGCTTTTATCTATCAAATATTCTTGAATTATTCTGCACTTGAAAAGTGGCAACACTATTTTCTATACTCTAGTCTAGTTGAATATTTCCGAGTACATTAAAAAAAAAACAATTTCGCTTCATACCTGTCCACTACCATATTCCCTGTAAGTTCTAATGATGCCTTGCAGCTGGTTAATCATTTCCTCCTGCTCTCGAATCTTTATGTCTGCAAAATTGCCAGTTATTCCTCGATTCTGATTCTGTTCGAGCATTGCAGACAATTGGCGAATTTGGTCCTCTCGATCCACCAATTCCATTTGAAGTTGCATGGCTAAAATAGCCAGATTCATCACTATTCAATGAAAAATGCATAATTTATCAAACCGAATTTCCGTTCTTATTAAAAGAAGACTTTCCAAAGAAAATCGAAATACAAATTATAGAAATTAGCAAAAAATCAGATAAAATTGGAAAATTTCTCACCGCTTGCATCCCCTCCTCCTCCTGTCGCAATAATCCTTTCGAGTTGGGCGATTCGCGCCTGTTCATCTCTTCTCATTTGTCGTTCTCTCTAAAAGTACAATTCAGTTGAAATTTCAATAAAAAATACCGAACCTTCAATTCCGGACTCCAAAAAGTTTTGATGGATCCCATTGTTTGATTCAATTTGTCCACCGTCATCAAGTAGTCCGCTTTCAACTGTTCATAATCATTCGTTATTAGACCACTGAAAAATATAGACTGACGGTTTGGAAGCTAAACACATCAAGACATCAAAACACAAGTAATAGGGTTAGGAAAAGCAGAAAAGGGAGTTATCATAACTCTTCCCCAATGATATTTCAACATATCGTCACAATCAGGGAAATTAATTTTGATTTGACTTCACAAAAGAAATTCGATTCAGACCTCAATTTCGATATTAAAAATGTTCGATTTTGACTTTGATATCAAATTTTGTCTTGCCCCTGGTCTCACTATTTTACGATTTTCGTTTAAAATGACGAAGGAAACCGTAAATGTACCTCTGACTCTGCCAGAAAGCCTGTGTGGAAGTGATTGGATTGGAGAGGGGATTTGGCTGACTCGAGCCATGTCGAATGGGGTTGTGGTCGAGTGGATGCTGTGCCGTGGAGACGGACAGTGGAGGCAGATCGTAGCCAAACTCCGTAGCTGCATCCATAATGCCTATGCCGTCCATTGAACGGTGCTGTCTAAATGAATATGACATTATTCACTTTTCATGAGTTATCAATGAAACTTATCAGTTCAAGACACAAGGGGAGTGTACAGATAAGAGCTCACAGATCTTGGAAAACTGACTAAAAAAGGCTTTTAAATGACGCTGATCACGATGATAACATCATCGAAAATCCCTATTTTAAGATTGTCATAAAAATATATGAGTTCCGATCTCTGCACTTCCCTTGTCAACTCGAATTAAGGACAGTCGTGTTTTAGTCGATGAAGTTAAAACATTTCAAGTTTCAATTAAATCAAAATCCAACCTAATCAAATGTGGTTTTCTCCTCTGCTCATCCATTCGCATCGAAGGAGCAGGTCCAGGGGTGCTCATCATTCCTATTCCTAATGTCCCTGCGCTCTGCTGCAGTCCCACTCCATAGTCATAGGGCCATGAGCCTGCGCCTGTGCCTGCTACTGGTTGATATGGCGCTGCACTGTGGGCTGCTGCTTGACGAGTGTAGAGGCTGGAATGGTGTGAAGAGGAAGAGGAGACAGGCACCGAGTAGTTGATGGGGATGGGGCCTGATGAACGATGGTAGAGGGGATCCAGGGCAGATCTGTAAGGAAAAAGAATCGCCTCAAACAGAGAAGAGAAGACGGTTGTCAAGGAAAGTAGAGCGGGACGAAATGAATATTTCCGGGAAAAAATGGAATAGTAAAAGAGGAAGGAGGAAGGGTGTGGCAGGCAGAAGTTAGAGTGCGATGGACTGGGCTTGTAAACTAGTAGCCGATGCCCCTGCCGATACACGCAAAGACTAGAGGAGAGAGTGAGTGAGTGAGTGAGAAAAGACTCGTTCAGTCGTCTGCATTCAGGCATTCAGCAAGTCCTCTCCCCGTCTGCTCGACCACTATCCCCTTTTTGCACTCCTTCCTTCCCTTTCCTTCTCCCTTTGCCCTCCTGGCTCCTTCCATCCCTTTCTCTCTTTCGTATTGATCTATCTCCCTCTTCTTCTTCTTTACTCATTCCACCATTTCTCCCCCACTCTTCCAGTTATGCACCACAGCCTCCCTCCCTCCTCTCACAATCCACAATAATTAGCCATTCTCCACCCTGAACGCTATAAATATTCGAGTAACTGTATATAGCGAAAGTAAGAATTAGTGAGGAAGAGATTGAAAATTAAGTGCATGATCTGCCATCTCTGCAATCTTCCACTGATCAATGCGTCGATTTTGAGTGGCAAGGGGAAAGAAACGCTGTTTGAACAAACACTTTTAGTTTAGTCCTTGAAACAAGGAAAACGTTTGAAACTAGCAATTTCAAACTTTCGAAATCAAATTGAACAAACTTCAGTTTATAAATTTTTGAGAGTAAAAAATTAAAATTAAACTAGGGATGCCAAGCGTTTTGTTAAATTGGTCGCAGCCCATGTTTTACCTATGAATATTTTGGGAGTTAGATCCTACATCCATCTCCAAAGTGAAAAATGATTTTAAAAATTGGTTGAAAACGAGGAAAAATCAAATTTTGAAACCGAAAATCGAAAAAATCAAACATTGGAGAAACAAGGAAATGAGCGAAGCTTGGTCTTTCCATTTTGTGATTAGGGCCCATAGGTGTATCCATCCATATGGGTTTGGTTCGGATCTAGAACACTTTTGCAATTGTCCGGACCCCCTTTGACCGTTGTTGTTTATTCGTGGAATGGCTCTTGAATGATAAACCATGTCTAGGAATCGATTTTTGGTCTGATAAATAAAATAGGAAGCATCAATTTAGTAGTTTCATTCTCCTTTCTTCAATGTTCAATTTTAAACTCATTAATTGCAGACTTTCTTATTCAATCAATACTCTTTTACTATCCCCATTTTGAAATAATACTATGCTGATTGTTTAGGTCACTTAACGAAGATGTTAGCCAATCTACCAGTCGAAATTATACTGTTGGTCTGCGAATACCCCGAATTCAAAGACCTGGGACAATTAGCCTGGACTAACAAACGGATGATGCAAATAATCAAGAGATATCTGCCGATGGCGCTCGAGAGGAAAACTTTATTCTATCGTAAGAAAATATTTCTTATATGAGCGAAAATTAATTCTAGTATTTAGTGAAGTATGAAACCAAATATGTTAGACGAGATGGAATTTGCCTGTTTGATTCGCATACTAACTCTGTTGGGCAGATTGCGAGATTTACTCATCGTTATCAGCCATGGGAAGTAGAAACTACAAAAGATAAAGTAGGTTATTTTATTTGGAATTGACAATTTTGTAAATTTTAGATTTTCGCAATTACATCTCATAAGGAAGCGTTTGAGATTTTCGATCTGACTACTCGACAAATTACTAGAGGTCTTATCAACAAATCCATGAATGATAGATTCAAATAATTTTACAGGCCCAGATCTTCCTGAATGGCGTAGATTTGCATCTTTAGCTTATTTCAAAGACAAATTGTATTATTTGGGTGGAAAGGATCCTGAAACATGGAATAATACGAATCGAGTTGATGTAGGAAGATCGAATGAAAGTTCATGAAGTAATTAATTCAGGTTTTAATAGATGGAAAATGGCAAACAGGACCTAAATTTCCTCTTCCAATTATATGTGCTCAAACAATAACATGCGATGGACTTTTATACGGTCATATTATAACATATTCATTATTTTAATTATGGCTATTCAGTTATTGATGGTTGTGGAAGTAGAATGATATATCGATTATCAGACGACGAACGGGAATGGGTTGAATTTGGAGAAATTCGAGGAGGACGAGATTCATCCGGAGTTGCATCGCTAAATAGAAAAATATACATTACTGGAGGAGGATCGAAGTCGTTAATTTTGTATGATAAATGTATAATTGTACATTTAGTAGTAGTGGTGCATTAAAATACTGCCTGTGTTTCGACCCCTCAGCTCCAGTTGACAGTCGAGATTCTTGGATCGCTGATATTAGTTATGCAAGATACGACCATTCGCTCATTGTCGCTAACGGGAAATTGTATGCAATCGGGGGGTAGGTTAAAATTTGCACAAAATGTATAACATTTATGTTTTATAGCACATTTTACAATAAATCAACGCGTAAAGAGAATACTGTCAAATATATCGAAGAATACGATCCATACGATCCAGATGTAAATGAATGGACGGTTGTTGGTGAAATTGATTTTGAGAAATTGTAATAACCTATTCAAATATTATCTTCTTTTTAAATTTGAATATTTCTTCTTAATCTTGTTTCCAGGGTTGTTCGGAGTTATGGTTTTGAAAAATTCGGAATCGGAGTTTTCCAGGAACAAAGTCGGAATTTTTGCTTGAAAGATATGTTAAGAGTGAATGTCAGTAAAAACCAAAATCTTAGAAAAGGGGTATAAACGGGTCCGTCGATTTGGCTGATTTTCACATATGTTGTTCAGTTTGTTGCATTGATTCTCGTGGTTCAATTAGTTTTTTGAAAATGACTGCTAATTACCGTACTTTCTGGATAACTCATTTCAGTGGATATTTTCGAGGGGTGTGTTAACACAAGTTGATCAATTTTCGATATGCTATCAATTATTTATTGTTTTTCTTGAATTTATTCGACCACATTTAAAACAAAATTGAATTTTTTGGTAATGACAGTGTCGCAGATAATGGAGGGTAAATGATAGGCTCAGGACTGTCTGATGTTCGAAAAACTTGAATTTGAACTGAGCTTCCAGACAGTTCGAAGTTCAATTCATACAGACCTGATTAAAAGGAATATTTATTTCAATTACAATAATTTTTCCTCTTTACTTTTAGATGCATTCGAGAGTTTGTATCATGCTCATTGAAATTAAATTATTATTTCACATTTTATTGAATAAAATTTCTACATTAAATTTGAGATTAATATAATCAATCTTTATTTTATGCTAGTTTTCCAACTTCACGCCATTCATTCGTTTGTGGGTCGTATTCCTCGATTGAATCACAACAATTTTCATTCAAACGTTCTTGAAATCTAAATTAGCAAATATTTGGTATAAAGATATGCAAAATCTCAGCTCACCCTCCGATTGCATACAATTTCCTGTTAATGACAATGAGCGAATGTTGCTTTCTTGCATAATTCATATCAGTGATTCGAGAAATTCGACTGTCAACTGGAGCTGAAGGATCGAAACACAGACAGGATTTGAATACATGACCACTAAATATATAATGATGCATTATTTATCATACAAAATTAACGACTTCCATCCTCCAGTTATGTAAATTCTTCCATTCAACGATGCAATTCCGAAATGACTTCGTCTTTCTGGAATCTCTCCGATTTCAATCCATTCCCGTTCATCGTCTGATAGTCGATACATCTTTTTACTAGTCCATCCACCAACAACTGAATATCCATGATTACAATAATGAATATGTTATAATATGACCGTATAAAATTCCATCGCATGTTATTGTTTGAGCAGCATATAATTGGAAGAGGAAATTTAGGTCCTGTTTTCCATTTTCCTTTTATTAAAACCTGAATTAATTATTTCATGGACTTTCATTCGATTTTCTTACATCCACACGATCTGTCTCTATTATCGTTCCAGGTTTACATCCACCCAAATAATACAATTTATCTTTGAAATACGCCACAGATGCATGATCACGCCATTCAGGAGGATTTAGACCTGTAAAATTCTTTGAATCGATCATTCATGGATGTTGAACAAACCTCTTGAAATTTGTCGAGCACCCAAGTCATATATTTGAAATGATTTGCTAGCAGAACTCAACGAAAAAATCTAAAATTTACAAAATTGACAATGACAAATAAACTAATCTACCTTATTTTTTGTGGTTGCAACTTCCCATGGCCATAAATATCTAGTAAAGCTCGCAATCTGTTCAGCAGAATTAGTATGCGAGTCAAACAGACAAATTCTTCCTTTCCAAAAGTTGCCGTTTTGATAAGGTACTAAATACTCGAATTAATTTCCGCTCACACAACAGACTATTTTCCTACGATAGAATAAAATTTTTCTCTCGAGCGCCATCGGCAGATATCTCTTGATTATTCGCATCATTCGATTGTTAGTCCAGGCCAATTGTCCCAGGTCTTTGAATTCGGGATATTCGCAGATCAGCAATATCATTTCGACTGGTAAATTGGCTAACATCTTTGTTTTCTTTGTTAAGAGACCTAAACAATCACCATGGTATTATTTCGAAATGGGGGATAGTAAAGTAGTATTGATTGAATGAGAAAGTTTTGCAATTAATGATTCAGAAGAAGAAATAACCCTATTTAAATGACATATCAAGCTGAGATTCGGAATATACAAATTGAGGCTAAAAATAAATGAAGAAAATTGACTATTCATGGAAGACGAGAATTGAGAACTGAATGAGAGGATAAAGAATTTGACAAATGGATCTTTTGGTCACTTACTCGGTACTTTCTGTACCTTTTCATGCACTATTTCTCTCTTCATCGATTATGCAGGTGATTTTGGAGGTGTATCGTGACCACTTTCAAGAAGCCTTTGGGTTAAAATTGTCTTCACACTTATGATCGTAGTCTGGCAAGTCCGAATAACGTAGAATTGAACGAGATCTGGATTGGGGAAAAAAGTAAAGTTATGAACTTCATAAACTTGTGTTATGCTGATCAGATTTGAAAGATCATTAAGCAGACACGACAGAAGTAGATGAAATGATGATGTCGGTCGCTTTACCGGGTGCTTAAGAACGCACAGACCTAGGGAGGACTCCAGTCAAAATTGCTCTGCGACCTACCCCTACAATATTTCCTATGCAATTTTGTATCTCTAACCTAAAATTTTCTTCATTCATAGTGAAGTGATAGCAAAAATTTCGCTCGTGCAACCTATCCCTTGTATATTTTCTTCGTCTAACGAAAGTGCTCCCTAGGTCTGATGAGCGTTATAGTGTGAAAATCACTAGAGTATTTCAAGACGATCTTTGAATAAAAATACTTATTTGCATACTTTGTTCCACATAAAATTTAAGAAAACTTTTATTTCTAGCTATTTATATACAATTTGAGTCAAATATATACAGGGCGTTTCAAGTTTATCTCCCTATTTTATTTTTTGAATAATTTTTTTATTTTC
>LIAE01010286.1:262353-278838 GCA_002287525.1 Diploscapter pachys | reverse complement strand
TTTGTTTTCCACTCGTTTTTCTCGTTTTCCTCTTTTTGCCAAGTGGCATTTTTTGGAAAGGAGGGAACAGCGTGCCACTCTTCAGTTGAAGATAATGGAAAAACGAGAAGTTTAATTGAAGTCCATTTAGAAATTGACAAATTAGCATATTTCTTGAAAAAATGCTAACCTTTCCAATAAAAATGAATAACTTGACTATATTTGGATATAATTTAAAATTTAATATTCAGCTATGACGTAATGCCGAGATTATTGAAAGAGAAAAAAAAACGAATCGTTCCATTTTGAGAATGGAGCAAAAATAAGGGATACTTTTGCACTTTTTTTTTTCTTGAAAGTTAAAAAAATTATCCGATGACTCGAAAGTTTAGTTTATCGCCATCATTTCGCTATTCAAGTGTCAGGTCGACCACTATTCTATTTTTAGGCTCAATCAATAATTTGCACTTCTCGCATTTGACCTGAGACTAAATATCGAATTCCACCTCACCCCACACTTCTTGAGCCTACATAACTCGAGTCAATTTCTAAATCCCTTTCAAACTTAACGGATTTTTCGTTTACGTCGTACTGATGCTTTTCTTATCGATGATTTGATTTGAGTTGTTTTTTTTAATTTTTATATTTTAAGAAAAATGGACGCCTCAATGATGAATCTGACAGATAATCTGATGGATAGTGGTCCCCGTTTCTTCGTACCGTCTTCCGTGTCCGAGAAAATCATGCAGTTGGCTTATAATCATTCGGATTTGATTATCACCAGTGAGATTTTCTTCTTATTACTATTTATTTCAATGAAATTTTATATTTTCACAATCTACAAAAGCCCTCTACAATTCGAATATGAGTTTCACGAAAATGCTTTATATCGTCCAATACAAAGTTCAAAATTATCTATTTTTAATATAATTTTGCATCTTCATAGTCCAGGAGTAGATCTCTACAACCAGAAGATAAACGTATTCTTTCAAAAGATTATTCATTATCGTTGCATTAAATCTAAAATATAAAATCCAAATTTCAGATGGCAAAAGCCGTCTGCAGGAGCTGAACAACAAGCGAGCGGAAGTGTGGAAGCGAATCTCAACGATGGTGAACAAGGAGTTCGGCGTGAACATGACGCCCGTCCAGTGCAGAATACACTTCAGGAATGTCAGGAATAAGGCCCAGAATCCCTCCAGAGACAGAAGGTCAGAAAAAAATCTTTTTTTAAGTTTGTTATAATTCTAAAGTTCATCTTGCTTTAGTCTAACAATATTAGTAATCCCAAGATGATGTGTGATATTTAATGAAAGCTGCGAATTCGTTACTTCAAAACTTACCAAATAAGTACAAATTAACATAATTATTTAGCTACAAGTAATTTTATCATGACACGAACGTACATATTCCATGTTTTTTCTATACTGATTATTTCTTGATTCCAGGTATAACAAGCCGATGCGTACTGGACTGGGTCTGGCTAAGTATTCCGCACCGACCGAGACTTTTGCCACACAGCTTAGTCAGTTCATCGGCTCACCCTCGACGTCGAGTCTGGATGCGCTCCACGTCCCTAGGCCTGCCAAGGTAGAACAAATAATTGTTTCTTGTATTTTCTTTTCTAATTCTACCCTCTGCATTTGTCACAGAAATTTTCCTTATCACCGGTTGAGGTACCCAAATTTTTATATCTTAATTAGAAATGAAGGAAAAATCAACCCACTGCATGTTGAAATTTGCAAATAGCCAAAAATTTCTTTATTTTTTCTCTTTAAGATCGAACCTATTGATGACGTTCTGATGAATGACCAGAATTCGGGTCTGAATGGGGCTTCAAACGGCATGGCTACCGTGGAGACCATCAATGTTGACGTCAACGTAAGTGTAATAATCCATTTTCTCTAAATTCGAATCAAGTATTTTTTCTGGGACATAATGAATAGGAACTAATAATTTATTAGAGATATTCCATATATTTTTAAAGAATTTGGAAAGAGCACCAAATTTAAATTCCAGTACTCCAACAAGCCCACTAGTTCCACCGCAATTGATCAAAATCGGCAAGAACCGCAAGATGGTTTCTGGGACGAGTTGTTCAACCCCTCCTCCAATATCAACAGATCGGAATCCATCGGGTCGAGTGACGTCTACGAAATTCATCAATCCAACGAACAGGAGCCCGTCTCGTCCAAGGAAGACATTTGCAAAATGCAGATGGAGGTTTTGAAGGTGATCTTTTCTTACTTTTGTGGACCTATATGAAATGTGATGTGAATGAAAGTTGTAGAGCTTGAGGAAACTAGTTTGACATAAATTAAAATGTTCAATCAATGATAAAAGTGGAGATAATGCTAAATTTAGCTATGATATTCGAGAATACAATGTGATAAAATAAAAAGTTGTAGAACTCAACGAGTGTTACAACTTGATATACCTCGTTTTTTTTCCATAAAACGTAACTTTTTCGTGTTTCTCTGCGTTCTTTCGGTCGGCGATCTCTTGATTACCGCTCAAAAATCTAGCTTGCTATCAACTACACCACATGCCCTTGGCCAGCGTAGGCTAGAGAACGTTGCAAAAGAGAGTCTGAGGAACTCGAAAAAAATTAAAATTTGGGAAAACGGGGGTAAGGGAGTTATTCTGTTTATTGATAGAAATAGCAAAAAATTAGCATAAATAATTATAAATCATTTTTTTTTTTAAATCGTTACTTTTCAGGAGCAGAAAAAGTTCTACGAGCTGAACGCGCAGATGATGCGGGAGATGATGGAGCAGAATCGAAAAAACGCGGAGAATATTAAAGTCGCCATGGAGGCCGTCAAGCAAATGGCCGATTTCATCAATGTAAGTTTTTTTCGTTGATTCATGGTAATACTAAAGGTGCATTGATATCTGACGATAGAATAACAGTATGAGAAATTTTGAGACATTTTATAATTAGGTTTAGTTTTTTGGTGGTAGATGAAGGATAAGAAACGCGAACTAATGTCTTAGACTGATAAAATGAGTTGTGAAATGATGAAACTTGTGACATTCTTCTAATTTAATAATTTTTGAAACTTTAATTTATATTTTAGAAGCGCGCCGCTCAACAGATGAACAATCGGCCGAAGTGAGTATCTTAAACTCGTTCTATGAGTTGTTTTAAAATATTCTGAGCTTTATTTGGATCACCTCTTTGTTGATAATATTTACTTGGTGCTTAATTTTTCTCTATCACGTATTACGGGTATCATCTATTCACTTCATAGTTAGAATAATTATTAGTTTTAGTGTAGATCAGAAGTGTTAAATAAATAAATTTAAAAATTGAAAAAATGATATATATATATATAAATTCTGAAATTCCACTTATTCTGAATTAATCCTATCTATCGAGCGGCGCTAAACATAAATAAACAATTCCAAGAAAGGGGGAAATGGAAGAAAGAAAAGAGTTTCTTCCCTTCTTCTGCAAGAGCATTTGTTCTTTCCCCGACCTTATTCTCTTTCGATTCCATTATTATTCAACCTCACATGAGTAGTTTCACGATTTATTCCTGCTTTATATTGAAAATTCTTAGAATAGACATTTTCGGGCAAAAGTAGCAGGATTTAGATTATTTTCGGGCATTTTTGAATGGGGCATCGAATTGATTTATGTTGCATGTTTCAGATAAAACTGAAGTTTACTTGAATCTCGACATGAAAATTTTATGCAAAGAATTTTTCTGAGAAAGCTGATCTTCGCTATTTAGAAGACCTAGACCATTACATATTATGTTTTTCACAAAACAAAGCTGATCTTCACTAATATAATCCATCAATGTCGGTATTTAATATAAAATTTCTAGTTTGTTTTGCTCGGATTCGACAAAAATCCATTATTTTCGATTTTGCTCACTCCCGTGGGAGCTCACCCCGTTTTTCACACATTTGACCATCATTTTTCACTTTTCCATTTGCCCCAAGCTTTTGGGGATTTTTATCTCTTTTCTTCAAGATTTTTACCTATTTCTCACAATCATTATCTATTTCTTATCCCTCTAATTTTTCATGCTATTTCTCTATTTTTCTCTTTTTCGCTCATTTTCCAATGCTATTTCGCTCACCTCTACTTCACCAGTTTTGAGGGCGTTTTTGCTTGAATGAATGATGAGCTGTGAGTTTTCGGTGGCACTTTTCTGACTCTCTAATGCTCTCTTTGTTTTCCATACTATTTTTCCTCTTTTCTCTTACTACTTTATCACTTTGCTCATAAATTTCTTTATCTTTCATAAAGTTTCTCTAGCCCGTACTATTTCCCGGAACTTTGGGATCCATTTTTCCCGAGGACCGATTCTTTCAAACTCATTTGATGCCTCCTGTCAGTATTGAAGCGATGATGAACTAAAGCTTTCCCTTCGAGTCCGAGCGAACGGGTCTTTCTTATCGGTCTTTTGAACCCATTCAATGCCTTCATTGATAGAGTTCAATTAATGGAATGCTTGGGCAGAAATTCTTCGTGCAAAAATTCTATATCGAGCAACTTTACCACTACGCTAATTGACCATACTTTTGATTTTCGATTGTGTATGAGTGATAAGTGCAAGAAGGAATTTGTGAGATATCGCCTTGAGGTAACCCGATCCGGCCAGACTCTCGCGTCCGGATATTCGGGGGATATTTCCTCTTTGCCAGGAGCGAGAAAATTCTAGGAATGAAGTCAAGGTCGTAAGGCTTTATCCTGGATATCCTTTGTGAAACTACACAATTTTAGCACATGATTGTTTTCAGGCGCGCATTTGACACGAGTTTCAAGTTTCTTTTACCTGTTTTTCTCTAATTGATAATTCAGCACTTTGTCATTTTGCACTTTTCCGCATTATTTGTTAGAGAATTTCATACTTTTTACTGATTCATAACTTTCAAATTTGGCTCTTTTAACGTTTATAAAACAAATTCTTGCAATTCGAGATTCTTTCAGTATTGAACTTCCTTAAGTGATGTCGAAGGGACCATTTTTGAATCATATAAAAATTGAGTTTCGATATTTTCCCAGAATTTCCGGCTATTTTTTGGTTCTCGGCTGACTTTACTGATCCTGACTCTAACGATAACTATATTTTGAAGTATGGGGGGAGGGGACTCTTGAAACTTCTCGACTTTATCCCTATTCGGGTTAAGGGGGTTTTCAAGAATTTCAAGATTCGTCCCAAAAAAGGATATCTTCTTTTCTTTACTATTCTCCTTTTTGCTAGTATTCTTTCTTTCCAAAGACCTAATTTTCGAACCCGGCTCGGGGGGCAGGGCCAGATTCAATTTTCTGACTGCTGCCGTTAGGCTCATCAGACAGATTGGTGGAAAAGAGTCATACAAAAGAGAAATAGTGTCTGAAAATGAGAGAAAAAGTGTCATAAATTGGAAATAGCCTAGGAAGTTAGGGCAAGAGTTGGAGAATTAGGAAATAGTATGGAAAAGGAGAGAAAAAGGAGCAGAGAAATTGAATGAGAGAAATCAAAAGAGTCAAGTCTCGAGGGCTCCGAAATCCTGAAAGCCAGATCTTCACGAGATAAAGACATAAAGGCCAAGAGCGAAGGTGGTTA
Organism: Diploscapter pachys; assembly: GCA_002287525.1. Classification (NCBI taxonomy): domain Eukaryota; kingdom Metazoa; phylum Nematoda; class Chromadorea; order Rhabditida; family Rhabditidae; genus Diploscapter; species Diploscapter pachys. The sequence continues at coordinate 273,292 of LIAE01010286.1, read as the reverse complement.
GAGCTTTGACAAAATTGAAGCTGCAGTATTTGTTGTTCTTGATATTCTATAAGATTATGGTTCCCTAAACGAAGTATTCAGTCTATAAAAATCAGCCTTCTTTCATTATTTTGAAGTATATTTTAGCCAAAAACTTCGGCTATTGGCTACACGCATTGAATCGTTGAATACTTTTGAGTAGCGTTTAGCCTTCGAAGTTTTTGAATAATACTTGAAATACTTAATTGTCAACTACACATACTGAATATTTCTAATATCATCTTGCTTTCGATTTATATGGAATAGTTTCAAAGCGTACAACTTGTGATCAAACTATGTAACAAACATCTCTAAATTTAATTTCTACTTTCCATCATTTCGAAACCTATTTCACAATTGCTCATCTTCGAGCCATAATTTCTCGTGAATATTCCACTTTTTTGTCTAAGATTGCCAATTTCAATTGTCTTCCCCAAATTTCAATGACTGTCGTGTTTCATTTGGCTCTCCTTCCCTTCTTCCTTGCCTTATCCCCTCTTTCCTTCATTCTCTTCGAGAGATGTCTTGACAGACGTTACTCGTTAAGCCTTCCATCGGCCATAAATCTCGTGCTCAGAAGCCGAATGAAGCAGGAAAAGAGAAAAGCGCGACTTTCTTTTGTCCTGAGATTCTTTTTTTTTCAAATTCTTTCTCTTTTTTTCGCCCTCTTCATTCCAAATATTCTTTCTCCATCTTACATAATCTAAATTTTTTTCATTAAAAAATTTTCTTTTTATTCCAAAAATTCTTTCCCGTTCCGAAGGCCCAATATCGAATATTTGAAACGCCCTTAACTCATCTTTTTCTTTGCTTCTCTCATCTCTCTGTCTTCCACACTCTCGCCATCATCCATCATTTCAATCATTTTTCATTTATCTCTTTCGCCTCAGTTTCTTCAGGCTTTTGAGGGCCATTTCATTGAATTCCAGGTTACTTTAGAGGTCTTTATCTTTCGACAACAGATTCCGACGTTGTTGCTCTAATTACAGATAACAGATTTCGTCATCTCATCGACAACAGATGTCAGAGTTTTCTGTCTACTGCTTCATTGAAAATATTAACAATGATGGATATGAATCGTTTTATGAAAATTTCGAAGTCTGAATTTTGTTTTAATTTCGGAGTCATCCAACTCCAACCCACCACTGAATATGATCATTTCTCACACCTTCTTACCACCCAATACCACCCATTTTCGCACATTCTTTATACCTTTGAAAAAAAAATTCTTTATATATGGTATATTGTATCTTCTCTGTTTCAAGATCTCTATGCTTCATTATATGTCTAGATATTCAAGTTAAAAGAATTTAAAGGAAAAAAGCTATTTTGTTGTTCCAAAATATTCGCTTCTTTTTACGACGTCTTTATCGATTCCCGGGAGCTTCTTCCTTATTCCCTATTTCACCGTGTATTCGGGTCCCGAACTTGCCACCCTCACTGCGCTCTCTCCCCTTCTAGCTTTGTTCACATGCCATTCGGCTTTGTGTTTATTTGGCAGACACGGTGAGAGTGAGGCTAGAGATGCAGAGAAATATTGATTTAAAAATATATATTTTTAAAAATTTATGAAATACGGTGTGTCGTATAATCTCTCAGTTATTTTCCCTATACTTTATCATGCAATTATCATTTAGACATGCGATAACAATAAGTTATACGACTTTTGATTGTCTAAAATATGCTTCAACATTAGTTATTATTTAGAGTTACCAAAATGTTATGCTGCATAATTTCCGAAATTTTTCTTTATTCTTTATTAAGAGATCGTCATTTTTACTCTTTTCTAAAATAAATTGCGTCATCTTCTCTAAGTGAAAAATTGATATCCTCTAAGAATTTGTTTGCATGAGCTATAGATTTTCTCCCTCTGAACTTTGCCCTTATCTTGGTTTCAATCTGGAGTTTCCCAATTGGTTTTAATACTCCCTGAAAAGCTTTAGTCTCCAGGATTTATTTAGCTTTCGAAATAATTTATCTTTGCACGATCTTAGGTTAAAGACTTTGGATTCAGTTAAAATTTTAGCTTTTATCTAGGGCCTCCAACCTTTGTCCTTTCTCGTTACATCGATTTCCGGCGTTGGAGAACACTCCTTCGGCTCATTTTCCAGGAAATCTTCCAGAAATAGACCCTCAATTTATCTTACAAGAGTATATTTGTTGCCAGTTTCGGTCATTGGTGTTCATACGTTTGAGACTTTGCACGCTTCAAAATATGTATGTTTCATAATTTTACTTGGGATACTTTAATGATTGAAGGATCATCAATGTCATCTCTAAGTTAAAAAACCTCCCAACTCACACCTTCACATTCCATCATTCCATTGTCACATGATCTTCACAGCCGCATTCTCGCGTGTCTCTCTCTCGATGAGTCCTCCTCATCTCCCCTGATCAGATCAATTTCTGCCCAAATCGCTCATATTTTATCCCCTGAAATCCCCCTTTATCTTATCGCTCAAATCCCGTTGAGAAGAGTGAGGGAGTGACAGCCCAGGCAGCTAAGCGGGTAGTGAGTGAAATGAGGGAATGATCGGATGCATCGGATGCAGGGCCGAGAGCTGAGAAGTCAGACTCCCTCAACTCTAGCCCTGCAAAATCACTGACACTTGCAACATTTCCCGCAAAAGTTTCCAATCATATCGATTTCGTCCGACAAGTTTTCCATCATGCTCCGAAATTTCAACCATCAAATTTATCGATTTCGTCCATAATTTTTCACAACTTCTCGGATCTTAATCCATACTTAATGGGAAAAAATCTTCAGATGCCAACAACGTTTCGGTGATAGGAATCGGTAGCATATCGTTGTATGTGTATATTGGACAACCTCTAGTGTGAAATCGAGAACGCAGGTAATTTCATCAGAGTCAAATATCTGACATTGAAACCGATATCGGGGTATCAAAATTCTCATGTCAATAGAGTATAACATCATATTCGGATTTGTGGTATCGACACTTACTATCAATGTCAGAATGCTGATATCAAACTGAGAGGCCATTAATTATGTAATTCTAGGTCAATGGGTGTTCTGGCTCGGCAGCGACTCTCTGATCAACGGAAAAGGAAGCAGCTCCTCGGCAACCACACTCCAATGGGTCAGAGAGCCGCCAAGCAGAATATGCAGGTCAATTTATAATTTACAAATTTAATGTAAAAATGCGAAAACAGCATATGATGATGTGTCACGATATCGTCAAATCATAGCATACCCCTAAAATGCATGCAACCATTGGTAGATACCGTCACTTCGCATTATAAGTGCTAAAATGGCCTCATCTCAGGCTTACAAAATACTTTTCTATTATAAAATTTACTATTGAGTAATATATAGTCATGAGTAAATACGATTCAAGTTTTTTGTATTCGAAGTAAAACAGCTAACTTAATGTTCCACTAAAAATAGAATCTTAAACGAAATTTTATGAAACCTATAAAATGTTGTTCTAATTTAGGCCGGCGTTCGATTGTATCACCAAAGGCATCATGCGACCGCGATCAATAAATGGAGAAATGCGCTCAATAAATTGAAGTAAGCTTAAATAGTTAAATTAGGCTAGCGCTCTCAATTTAAGTAACGCCGAAGATCGTTTTATAACGCTGGGTTATCTGGCTCAGGCGTTCTGCGACGCAGCCGACTATGAAGGCATGCTTCAGTACGCTCTTCAGCAGATGGAATTAGCTAATGATAAGTAAGGGTTTCAATTTGGATAAATTATTTAGGCAATTAAAAGGCAGTAAGTACTAAGCTCATTAATAAAAGTAATGAGAAAAACTATCAATGTTAAATTTGTATCACTTTACAATGTTCTAATATATTTGATTTTTACTTCTTTTATTAGCTATCGATTTTTATTCAAATATAATTTTAAATTATGAGTTTAGAAAAGACGACTACATGAAGAGTGAAGCGTTTCTGAATTTGGCAAAGGCTTACGAAAAGCTTGCCGATTTCTCGAAGGCCTTGTCATATGGCAAGGCTTCGCTTCAGCATCCGAGCATGGACTCGAGAACGCCAGGATATGCGCATTTTAGTAGGCAAATTTAAATATTAAATAATATATCTTTAAGTATATATTAACCATTTAATATCTTAGTATTTTTAAATCTTTAATCAAAATTTATCGTTAAGATCTTAAAGATAGTTCATGACAATGTTAATTAGAAATTCGCTTCTAGAGAACTATCTAAAATAGAAGTTTAAAATTACTAATTTAAGCGTTATGTTATTATTTAAACAATTCAGCAATGGCGATGGCGCACTTGGGCTTTTCCCAATTCCAAAACTCGCTTGAGGAATTCGAAGCCTCGATGAACATCGCTAACGAAACGGGGGATCGACTGCTAGAACTGCAGATTTGCGTCGGATTGGGGTCGTTATTCACGCTACTTAGGTAGCAAATTTCGAATTTAAATATTCGACCAACTATTATGGGCGGAAGATTATGAAACGTTTGAGCAATTTTCTCCAACAATATCTTGAAACACATTCAATATAAATAGTGCATTCAACACTATTTTTATCTCGATGACAAGAACTTCGTAACCATTGTCCAATGTCCAATCCATGTTTATAATATATCTACTGAAAATTTGAAACAAATTTAAAAATTCACGTATTTTTCAGAGACATAACGAAAGCGTTGATCTTCCTTCGTAACGCGTTAGCTATCGTCCAATCAGTAACTGTTGAGGATGTCCATGCGAAATATCGATGTCTGATTCTCTATCACTTGTCCGTTGCTTTACGAATCAAGGGAAATCTCGTCGACGCTAAGGACGCTTGCGACGTTAGTAATTTTCTGTGTTCATGAAAAATTAGGGCCACTCATAAAAATATTTAAAATCGAATTTTATATTTATTAAAAAATTTAAATAGCCATTTTAAAAGATATTTTGTTAAATTTATTTGAACAAATCTTGAAGTTCTCTGAGTTAGATTAAGATGGAACTTTTATCAATTTATGTTTTGACCCTAACAAATTTCAGGAAGCCACCCAACTAGCGATTGAAATTGGAAATCGGTCACTCGAAGGTCGATGCATGTGCAGTTTAGCCGACATCTATCGCGAATTGGGCGAATCTGAAGCCAAGGAGACGATTACTGTAATTTTAGTTTGCATTTAGAAATTTAAAATCGAGATTTAAGAAATCCTGGGCCCGGTACGAAGAAGCGTTCAGAATGATGCGTGCCTCCAGTGATAGAATGGGAGAGGTAATTTAAAAAAAAATAGATTTTTAGCAAACTAAACATCGTTGTATAAAAATAGTATCAGGGTAGATTTTTTCTCTATCAAATCCTATTCTATTTCGTATGTAACGATGAAACTACTTTTCAAATTTCCAATTTTTTTTGTAATTTCATATTTTTAGCTAATTGTTCTATCGAGTATGTCCAAAAGTGCATCAGAATCCAGAAGTCATTACACAGGCCAATGTGAATGTCAAGCGATTCAACTGAACAAGAAATGTCTGGAAATTGCCAAGTCGTTGGGGTGCAAGGTTTGACATTTGCTATTTTATCATTTAAATTTCCATTGAATGCCCACAGTCTGGTTACATTACATTCTCATAAACTTAAACTGGATTTTGTCTGTGACATATTTTTTAACAAAAGCTGTTGATCACTATTAGATTTATTATATCATGAAGTTCAATATTTGCAAGAAATTTTTCTAGTACACTAAAACATATTCTTTCAACTATAGCTGCACAGCGATTCTACCCAATATATCACGATGAAGTATACCCTTTATCTCGAAGTTTTCTGAAGCATATTTTTAAATATTGTCATTTTCAATGATTCCCATCATAAAATTATTTTGTAAATCATTAATTCAACATTTCATTTTTTTGAAACATGGTAATTTTAAAAGCTAAATTTAGTACGTCATGCTAAAATGCCACTTGCGACTAGCCGATTTGTATTCTCAACTGAACGACGACGATTCGGAAGAGGCTGCACGGACAGCAGTCAGTCAACTGACTCAACAAATGCAACTGTTCTGTAATTTCTGCGGGCAACGGTAAAATTTATCTATTTTTCCAGACAAATATTTTAATTTCTAGGTTCGCAACGAAAGATGCGAGCCTCCAAGCGCTAAGATGCTCACATATATTCCATGAAAGGTGAATAGGTTTCAAGATTTAGCTTAGAAAACAAATACTTGATACATTCGATATTGGTTCTCAATATTCGCCAAAAGTAATTAGTTGCAGTAACTGCATCGTTACATACGAAATAGTATCGGAAAATAACTGTTTCTCTATCTACCCCGTCTTATTTTGCATGCAACGGTGCGACTACTTTTCCGAATTCCCATATTTCACTAGGAAATGAATAGTATTCAAAATTTGATATATGCTGTTTAAGTTTCGCTTTTAACAATAGAATCGTTGGTTTGCAAATGGCGTAATGTGAAATAGCTAAACTTTTTTTAGTATTTGACGAAATGCCTTCTTTTCTGCACAAATCCTATCAATTTCTATTGCGTTCAGTCATTTGTATGTTTCACTAAATACTAAAAAGTGTTTCATCATTTCGCGTTACGCCATTACGTCATTTACAGGCTGCTCAATAAAATCAAATTTCAACGCCTTCATATTTTGTCATTAGATTAAGATTGTATCCTTAAATTATGCTTCAAAATTTAGTCTAATTATTAATTCTTCTTTTAAATTTGATAGAGTTCAATTCGTCGTTTTTATTTAAAAAGAAAAAATATTTCTAAAATGTTAGATGCCTTCACACATTCCTGCTCGAGCGCGAAGATCAGACCTGTCCGAAGTGCAAGTGCCGAGCTGTCGCTACGACTGGCATTTCGGATGCCATTTCTATGAGGACTCCTAGTATTTGTTCCACTGCCGATCTACAATCGCCTTCAAGTAAACCTCCAATAAAATATCATGAAACCTAGATAGAAGATCCTATAAAATAAAGTTTGCATTTAAGAGGGGGATAAAAGGCTCCATCAAATTAGAAATTCTTAAAAATATTAGATCAAGATGATCTTATCGAAATTTTTAATAGAAGATACAAATTTCGGATTTTTAGCATCCGCCTTTCCGAAAGGGCCTCCCGGCGGCGTGCGGACGCCTTTAGTCGATGTGGTTTCAAGCTCACAGGATAAATCGCGAATTGCCCGATATCGATGGTAAGAGATCATGGTTTCTTATATCTGTCATCGACCTAAAATCATCAGAGGTTCTGCTTATTCTTACTAGTTTCCCTAAATTTTGAATCCGATGACAAGTATATAGCTGATGATGATGATAAAGTGATGGCAAATATGAGATGTCAAAAGTCATTTCTCTTCTGATAATTTAAAGATTTAATGATTTTAGGGAGACCGAGGAAGCAATAAACCGTTTGGATAGTGCTATTGATAAAATGACGTCGTCGCAATCTCAGTCTCAATCCGAAGCCGGACCCTCGACGAGTCATGCACATTGCAATAATAAACCTGCACCACCCATCAGAAAGCCCTCTTGTTCAACCGTAAGTTGAAATTTTACCATCATATAAGAAATTGACTATAATACGTAAGAAGTATAATAATTGGGGTCTAAAATCTTCATAACATGTTTAGTTTGGGTCTAAAATTAATAGCATACTTTATATCTGGCTTAAAATTTGTATTTAATTGATATAATTCTGAATTCGTTTAGAATATATTTTTAGAACTGCCTCCCTCCTTCGTCTCTAGCCGTAGTTATGGCCCAACCGATACCGGAAAACGGACCGCTAGTCATTACAAGAGCAGCTACTGTAACCGACGTTTAGAACATAAAATATCGATGATAATTTTGACTATTCTGCCAAGACTATAAAGTTAGGCATATAAAATATAATTAATCCTAGACTAATTTTAGAATTATTCAAATCTAGGATTAACATATTATATCTGAAATTCATTCTCTCTTTCTATAACTGTGATGATTAAAAATTTACAAATATATTTCCTACTTATAAATATGACATTATTTTTTTTTTTATATTTTTAAATCTATATATTTTGTCGCCGCGGTTTTTATCATGATCTCTCTTCTGAATATTAATTTGTATTTTTAAATCTAATAAATATTAAGGAATACTTTATTTACAAAAAAAAAATGGGAATAGTAAAGCTAATGATAGTTGCTTCTAGAACGTATTAGCACATAGAAAGAAAGGAAAATATTGCATCAGTTTTGAAGAAATTGTACTGCACAAATGATATTAATATTGCACAAAATCTAGACGAAACTATCAATATCAAATATAAAGAAATTAAATAGAAAGAAAAATGAAAGCCCAATCATACTTTACACAGAAAGTCCTTCGTAGAGGCAAGATAATGTCAGAATTTTCAGAACCTAAGATGTTCAATATTTGAATTGAATTATTGAATTATTAAATTAAAATCCTAAACGACTTAGATTAACATAAAAGACAAATTAAATTAGTGATTAACTGGTCCCCGACTTTGGGCTGAAAGTAGCGATTTGAATTGCTCGACTTCTTGTTTGAGTTTGCTAATTTCTTCTTTAAGCTGGTCGTTCTCACCTTCCAGAAGCTAAATTGAAATACTTTAATTTCAAATTTAATAATTATATTAATGAAAAGTAGCAGCAAAAGTCGAATAAAATTTCTAATCGTAAAATGATGAAAAATAAACGCTTATTGTTTCACTAGCTACATTTTTGACGGGCTTAGTACTTAGTAATTTTAATAATTGCTAAACCGAATTAAAATATTACCTGAACCCTCCTGCTACGATATTCGAAAACCGCTCTTCGATTAGCACGACATCGCTTTGCAGCCTCGTTGTTACGACGTCGACGATCCAAATATTGGATGGGTTTTTGCTAAAATATATTCTAATTATTGTATTAGCGCTATAACCAATCAAACTAATGGTGAAATTTTAAATCAGATATGCCAAAATGTTGAATCCTATCTAATTTTGCAATACTCACCGACTTGCCGACACCATGACTCTGCTCCCCGATTCTAGTGCAGTTATCATGGTGATCTTCACTCGAGTGAGAAGGTGACAAACTTGCTGACGATGAAATTGATTCACAATCCGATTTCGAACAGCACATCTGAAACTTCATCAATTATTTACAACTGCTATTTAAAGTTTTGAAATTTCTCATAAGTTAAAATTGAAATCCATAAAGTTCGAACTTGGAATTTTCTTTTCTTTAAGCTAAAGCATAATTTCATGACACTCTATCGTCAATGAAGGAAAGCTCGGAAGTTTCTTTCGAAGATAAATTGAAGTTAATGTAAAAATGTAACTTAAAATTGAACTTCATTAAACTCCCCCTAACCTGCTGCATATGATAGATTCCGTTCCGCGGCGGCGAATTCAGCCCCGAATTCTGTTCTGTTCTACTCTGTGGCACTGACGGTGACGGTCTTCTGGCTGATAGCAACGTCGATAGCAACGATGTAGAAGGACTCGAGGAACTCGATGACGCAATTGAGGGCGGAGCTACAGCAGGTGGTTGTTGCAAGGATGACAGTGAAAGAGTAGGTGGTGATGCAGAAGATGGAATTGGTAGAGCGGCAGGAGGTGCTGAAATTAAAGATACCATTTTCTTGGTAACTGATATCACTTTATGGCAACTCTTGTACCATTTTTGGAAGCTTCGATACCATTTCATGGCAACTTATGCCATTCTTTGATAGCTCAAAATGGTATACCTTGCTGAATAACTCTCTCGATCCGATGATCACTGGATGAATCGGGGCTTGTGCGCTCAGCTTTCATAATCACGGATTCCTTGGGTCTGAAAGGTTGGAATGCGGAATTCGGAGAGAATAGCGTTGATTGAGTGGTTTGTGTTGCACGGAGCTGAAAATTAAAAAATTTTAATAGATTATTGAATTTTAAATGGATAAGAATATCTTAGTACGCTAATATTCAAGGATTATTCTTACTTTTAAAAATTATAGCATGAGATAAAAATATGAAATGTGATAGTATATGAGAAACTCAATGAAGGACAAATAAGCTAAGATAGCTACGGAATTCAGTAAAACATATTACATAAGAAAAGTCAACCGGAAATTGTAATAATAAGCGTTAAATCCGGATTTCCTACATTCTAGCCTAACAACAAATCGAGGTAGCAACCGGTTCTGGATCAGCGAAATTAAGCTCGCTCGATGACATGTGCGTGCAAATGAGTAGGCCGACTTCGCGTCCTATTTTAGTCAAACTGCGATTTTACCCATTTTGCCATCTGTCTACGGTCACTTTCACACACATCAGGCTAAGCACTATTTAGGTCAAATTGGGCATGCAAAATGGGAACGCATAAAAATGCCTAGTCTGTCGAAGATTTAATGAGATTTTTTATGGATTTTTGAGGAGCCATAGAATTATTTTGAGATAAGTCTCTGAAAATCATAGGAATAAGTGATGATGATAAAATTTGTGCGACAAATGATTCTCACTCAAGGAGCACAATGCTTTCAAATATGCTTTGGAAATTACAGGTGAAATAAGTATTGATATAGTTCGTTCCAGATACGGTTTCATTAATAAAATACCATTATATTTTTTTTTTTCAAAAATTCGAAATATAATTTTACCTGTTGTTGTTGCAACGCAGCTTGAAGATGACACAATTGTAGCATGTTTAATGGCGGTGTCGTCGGCGGTAGCAATGATAAAGGAAGCGATGGAAGTGATGGCAGGTTCGGAATTTGCGGAAGACTTGGTGAATTAGAGAATAAATTCTAAAATTATAAGGCTAGAATCAAATTATCGTTAAAAAATCAACTTGTAAACTGCAAAACATGTAGGATAGTAACAGAAGAGATATCGTATCCTACAATATTTTCGCTTATATCTCGTGCTATGATGTCGTGCGGTTTATAAATTATCGGAAAATACTGACGTTAGATTGCAACAATCCACTA
>LIAE01010286.1:239480-259717 GCA_002287525.1 Diploscapter pachys | reverse complement strand
AACAGACAGGAAAAAGAGAGGATGACAAAGTTGAAAGAGAAGTGGAATCAAGTTCAAACTAGACAAATGAAGGTGTTTGATCGAGAGGTGAATAATTGAAATTCGTAAGACAAAGTGAAGCAAAAACATCGAAAAATGAAATTCTCGAAATGATGGTTCAATTATTTTGTAGCATATTTTAAAGAAAGATCGACACCGACAAAAACGAATAGCTAACAATTGAAGTCCCTTTCGATGGTCCAAAAATCCTGAGACATACATGCAATTAAATCGTATGGTAAAAAGTTCTCGTACTTTATCTTCAAGGAATAAACGGATTATTAAAGAAATGTTGATATCGTTTGAAGACGAAATTATTTTGAAATACATCTACTAAAATCCATGAACTATCAATCGCTCCTAACAAAGACATCTCAATAAATAGTGAGTGCACTGAAAAAGGCGGTAACCTTCTCTTCTCGACCCTCATTCATACTCGTCTTCATCCAGAATGGGCCCTTGTCCTGACCCGCCCTTGAACTCGCCTCAGGCATACAGTGAAACAAAGGACCAGAGCTGTGGCACGCGCGAATAGAACACCACGACAGATGGACGAAAATATCTTGAGCATTGTCGTAATTTCTTTTAGGAAAAAGATCATCTTCATGGAAAATACTAGAATTTAAATCTAGAAAAATCACTGGTCTAAATAAATGATTTAAAAAATTATGAGAAATTGAAATATCATCGAATTTCAACAAATCATATCCCTCTCTCGCAGAATAGGAAATGTGCCAATAATATTTCTTCCGACTTTCCGCTGTAAAGAATAGGGAAATGGTCCTTTTCCCTGTGTGACCTGGCGAACAAAAAATAGAAAAAGAACGGAATACCGTCTGCAAAAACGACAGCAAAAAGAGAGAATATACAAACAGAGCCGAGGAGAGGGGTGGCTGTAAATAGCCAGTGCAAATAAATGCCAGCCGAAGAGGAATAGATTGGAGGAATAGAAACTGAATTGAACGTTCAAAATTGGGAAAGGTAATTAGCATATTTTTAAAGCTTTTAAACAATAAGTTTCAAGTTATAGAGAAGTCGCTCTTTCAAATTATTGCTAAAATGCAATGTTAGATTTAGAATTCAGGTTTATGGAAAAGTGATCAATGTCATAAAGTTGATCTTCATCAAATTATGAGTAAAAATAGCAAAAAATAGATTCATAGATTTTTATTATAGGAAGTCTAAAATGACCGAAATCCAAATATAGTCCTCCTTAATCCTTCGTGAATTTCATTAAAATTAGCCTAGGGGAGGGGGCATTCAGTGAAACGCAGGAGATTGATAAAGTGAAAGTTTGAAACACGCAAAATGCGAGAGAGCGAGAGTGAGAAAGAGAAAGAAAGAAAGAGAGATAAAGACCGTTCGACCAGTTCACAGACAGCGAAAGTGAGATGAAATACAGATCGATGAGAGATAGGGCGAAAGTGAGAGGTGGGGAAATACAACGAGACGAAGACTATATCCTACTTTACCTATAGGGTGAAATGACCGATACCCACTTTGGGTATTCCCATGAAAGTTTATATCAAAAAGGTGGATCTTCATTATTTAAAATGTGCTATTTGCTAAAATATATCAAATCTTGAATATCGAAAGTTAATATGTTTCAGACAAATAGATAAGTTATCCAAATTCTTTCAAGTGAATTTTTGCGGACTAGTTTTTTCCGTATCTAAAATAAACTATTCTCTAAAAATATGCTAGAGTTTCTGATCTAAAATAATCTGATGAATGAAAGTTATAAAGTGTGAATTCAATGAAATACGATGGCTTGATTATTGGACAAAAGGCGCGTGTGTGCGTGAAGAATGGAGGGGTGTTCATCTTTCTTTCTCGGGGAAATTAAGGAGTGAAATTTCGATCTCGAGAAAGTCAGTGAAAGTCGCACGACGACTTTCCCGTGGTCTGCGAATTGCAGAACGACAGAAATTGCCGATACTAGCAGAAAGTGAAATCGCCAACGGATCCTGTAGGAACAGAGAAGAAAATCATAGAGAAATAGCAGAGAAGATCAAAAGATAATGAACATGACTGGGATTTTAGACGTGTTGAAAAAAATCATGGCAAAATTGAGTTATTTTTGACTGATCTTATGAAATATCAAATCATCAAGTAGGTTTATGCAGGAATGAAGCTAACAATAGCAGTTTCACCAAGAAAATTTCCACGGGTAAATCAAACGTTAGGTTTAGTATCGGACAAAATTTCAAAACAATGTTGACTTTTCCAAGAATTGCAAATATTCCAATCTCACATCGTCCAGATTAGAATTAGAAAGTCGAATTTTTAAAAGAAGCGAATGAAAAAGACGACAAGAAAGGAAATAAATGTTTCACGAGAACTGGAACTCGTCCTCGCGTTCTAAAGAAAGAAATTAGCCTCGTAAGGATTGGAGAGGGGGAAAGGGGAGGGGTCAGATGGTCAAATTCCTCGATTTCGCCCCTTTTCGGATCTCCCTTGCAACGTCACAACCGTAAATGGGCAAAAGACAGGTTGTCGAGGATGAGTGAATTGCTTGAATTTGCAGATCGAGCATTGAGAAGGAATTAGGAAACCGAAATTTGGAAATTTTAGGAAACTTATTTATTTTGAAAGAAAAATTAAGTGATTTTAGAGAGGGAATATTGAACATGGATTAGAAACTCGAGATCTTTAAATAGTAGGGAATTTATTTGGGTAACAAATTTCAGCGATTTTATGGATAGTCGAAAATTTCCCGTAAGAATTAAGGTTCTGATATATTAGAAAGATGGTGAATTCGAGTCAATAAAGATCGAATTCAACAATTTCGTAAAGAATGTCTTGAGACCTATCAAGAAAATCCGAAAATCTTCAAATGTCTCATAATTTGCAAAATTTGCAAAAATTCTAAGGACACCCGCCCTTTGGGGGCAGAGCCCCAGCTTTATCTATCGGGATGAGTGGGTCACTACTGGTAAACAACCACCGGGAATGATAGACTAAAGAGAAGGAAAGACTCACAACGAATGGTCATTCTTTCTCTCCATCCTCTTTCTCTCCTCTTCCCCTTTCCCATGCTCTCTCGTCTTTCTCTCCCATTATGTCTTCTCTCTGCTCTCTCGAATCGCCCGACTATTTCCGCGTGACCCCTTAGCTCTAGGCGCCAGCCTCTGTGATCAACAAGAGAGCCCCCCCCCCCCAAGCAAGCTGCCAGCCGCCGAGTGGCAAACCCCGTAAACAATCCGTCTAATTCTCTATCCTACGCTATTTCTTCGTATTCTAATTTCTATACTCGATAAATACGAGAGGATTTACAAATTATAGGTTATCGAAGCAAACGTTTTGGAATTGGATTTTTAGATTTAAAGGACAGTTTATAATTACATAGAAAAGTTTATCTACTTGAATCAGAAAATCAACAAAAGTTAGAAAAAAAAACTGATCTTCATGGAAAAATCCTATCACTCTTTACAAGTCATTCCAAAAACGACATAAATAGTAATTGCTGATTTTCATAAAAATTGAAATTTTCTAACTATTCCAAGAAACTCAATCTTATGAGCCAAAAATTAGCATAGACAGTAAACCCCTTCCAATAATAGGATCAAGATTTTCCTGATCACTCATCCATCAATCTTTATATCTCTCTAAAGAATAAGGCTTCATGAATAATTTTACGAATACGAAATGTACATATATGATGGTGTGCTCTAATAATAAGCAGAGGTCATTTGGGGACACAGTCGGGGATAGAGATGCAAAGATGCAGCTGGACTGACTAAAGAAAAGAGGGATAAATCCGCTTATAAAGCCATAAAGATATCAGCATGAGCAACAGGTCAACTACAGTTGTTTTCTCTAATTAAAGTCCCGGGGCTTATATTTTTGACATCCCTTAGAAGAGGTCCTCAATTAGAGGAATATGGCATACTATTTTTGTTACGAAATTCATTCGAGTTTTGGTTCTTTGAAAAATTGCAGAGTAATAATATCGTCATTTTCTGAAGCATAACATATTATTATTAGTTGTAATGCTTGAGGTTAGAGTTAGGATTTGAATTCAAATGCTTAGTTCGAAACTCGGAAATCTTAATTAAAGTGGGAGCTCCTGACCTCAAATATTTGCAAAAATCTTCTAACTACTATCAAGACAACCCACAAAACAAGCCCATTATCTAAGGCTAATATTCTAGGGTAAATAGTCGCATGATCAAAATATTTATCTATCATTACCATCAATAAGTAGTAAATCCAATAATATTGGATTACAACATTTTACAGAGGATCGATTTGCAGGAATCGGGGACCAACCACCAGTCCATTTCATTATCTGGGTCCGTCCAGGAAACCTCATTTGTCTTTTTATCCACAAGGCCCTGGATTTCAGAACTTATGAAATGTTAGGTGTCATTCGTGGCTTACGAAGACAGAAATTTCTTTCTCCTTCTTACAAGGCCAAATTGTATTATGAGGATAAGGCAAGTAGTAATCGAAATCTTCACTATTGTACCAGATACAGGTTTCCTTCTTACCTAAAATTTAATTTTCAAACTTTTTATTGTATAAAAATACCATCGTGCTTTAGTTCTCCAATCCAATACAAGTAATAATTCCAGTTCTTAAAGCAATTGTTGTCATTCAGAAATTTTACGGCAAGATCTGAAACCATAAAATATGACAACTTAACCAAAATAATATCTTTACCAACCTCTGACAAACTCATTTTCACCCTGGCTATGAATGGTTCCGTGGCAATCAACGATTTGTTTCTCAGCGTCCGGGTCGTAGTTAACAACTTGCATTTGGTAGCAGGCGTCCATAGGCTGATAATATGTCCAATTCGAGGGGCACCCACCTGGACCATGAGTCGGTTTGGGACTCGTGGTACTAAAATGATACCATTTTCCCATTTTTGATAATAAGTTCCATTTCTTACGGTGCAAGTCCGGCCGGACCTCGGCATACGAATGGTAGCTTGTTCACACAACTGTAACTCAGCCACATCCCATCCGACATCCTTTGAATAGCACATTGGTTACCGCCAGATGGTTCACCTTTAGCATTTTCTAAGAAGTATGGTATCAGGAATGATAACCTCGATCCCAATTCGTAAAATCGACCGGGTAACTGTCGGTCCATTGAAACGTCTTGCCATCGGTAGAGTTCTGACTCGTCAAACCGATGAAGAAGGAACTCGAGGAATTGAAAATTTGGGACGCTTGGGCTTGAAAATATTCCCAAATAAAATAAACGAGAAAATATACTTACTACTCAAAAATTGATTCTCATACTGGCTGAAAATTTTCATGAATCAAGAAAATTGGATTGTTTTACCTATGAACCGAGGCTAAATGTTGATTTCGACTAACACAATGAGTTTCAGCACTATTAAAATCCATGGCCATGTTCATGAAGTGATAGCAACTTTAAAAATCGAAATTTTTACTAACTTAACAAGAAAAACCTTACTTAGGACCATTTTGAATCTCACCACCGTTACATTGCGCAGAAATTAATAAAATTTGAGTTAGAAATATTAGAAATGAGGCAGTTTTAAGCATAATTCCTCGATCGATAAGCGGAAACATGCGTCGCTTTAAACTAATTGGTCCTTGATATAATCGGGCTTTTAAGAACTGATAAGAAATTTTAGAATCTGATAATGTGTTTGTTGTCGTGTGCTTGATCTTTCAGTTTTTAGAAATTTTTAGAAACCGTTATTTTTCAAAGAAATAAATAAAGTTACTAATTTTCACGAATAAAAACTAAAATTTCCTATTTTATGTCTTATTTATCGAATTGAATAAAATTCATCAGAATTTAAAATTTTAACATATTTTTATGAAAATACTTTTATGGCAGCGAAATATCGAATAACCATACTATCTTGAGAACCATAATATTTCGATAACTGATGAATATTTAGTGTCATTATAAAAGTTATCTTCTGTTCATTCGTATCGATGCATGTTTTATTGTCAATGCTCGGATTACTTGGACAAAATAAAAGGAACGTCTTTCTTTCTTCCCCTACTTTAAGCCTTCGGATGCACGCGCTGACAGCGCTTGTTCATTTAGCGATTCTTTTTATTTTCTTTCGTTTTTCCGTACTCTTTCATCGAATTTAATGGGATTCTCGCAACAATCACTTGCTAATTGTTTTCCTCTATCGATATTGATAGAAATTATCCGATTAATTATCGATAATTGCCCTTAAAAACGCGAAAATAAAAAAAAATCGCCCAATGGGCAAATGCTCGTCCCTCACATCCGAGGCTCACAGGAAGGGAAGAAAGAAAGACCCCTTTTATCTCGTCTCAAGTAGTCAGTCATTCGTAATATCACTTTCCTTTTCAATCAATTTTATTATAGAATTGCTATTCGTTTTATTTTATTGTACTTTTTCATAAATATTTCGCAATTATTCCGAATTTCTGATTAACATCATTTTCCCTTTCCTCCCTCTTTACATATAATAATAGCAAAGGCTGATTAGCATTAGCTCTCAAATATAAGCCATTCCCGAAACAGTTTTCATTCACAGTATTAATTTCAGATTGATATCAATTCACTAATATTTTGCAACCATGGATGTAAGTTTTTATTTTTTATTTGTTACATCTATCCTAAAGATAAGCGTTCTGTTATCGTGCATCTTTCTTATTTGGTACGGTAGAGAATGCGAAACACGACTAATAATCGTCCACAAACGCCTCGCTTTCGCTCATTTCCCATAATACCTTTCCGAAAATTGAGACTTCTTTACAAGAATGTTCGAACATTTTGCTAAAGAAAATCATCATCTTTGGAGGAGGGCGATCTTTATTCAACAAAGTGAATCGTTATTCAAGAAAATCTTTGTTGAATAACAACTCACTTTGTTCTACGTCGTTATTCAACAAAATCATTTTCATTTGTTAATATTAGCCATAAATCGTAAGAATATAGGCATTCCATGTGTTTCTAGATTATGGCGCTTTGGAAGACGAGCGTTATCTAACAAAGTACTAAAACTTTTTTTTAATGAGTAATTACAAGGCATTTTACATCCATCGATGCTCCTAATTCGACAAACATATAAAAACATGCATTCCATGTCATTTTATACACAAGATATTTTTTAAAAGAAAAGTGAATAGGGTAACTCGAAAATTATGATCTAACGTAAAAATGATCAAATGTTGAAACATCCGAGTGGCCAATGAAATAAAATCACAGAATCTTCACAAAACCTGCACGAAGAAATGACGAGATAATATTGAAAAAAATTGAGAAAAAAACACATGAAGAAAAGATAAAATACGAAAGAAAGAATGATGAAAAAAGAAATAGAAATAAAAATGATTCAAATGGGTTTGGATGAAACATGAGCACTCATTATTTCCAAATACTCCGCGACTTCCTTGACCACAGGGGCTTTGGCTTTGATTTTCCTGTCGAATCTGAGCATCGCTTCTGCCACTTTGTCTCTTCGTTCTGTGTTGCGCTTATTCAAAGTTCGAGTAGACTAATTGTGCTAAAATATAATGATTTGAAAGGAGAAAGAAAAAGAGGGAAGATAAAAAGATAAGCGAAAAAGGAAAAATGAACGAAAAGTGAGACATTTGTGGACGATTATTACTTGTGTTTCGATTTTCGCATTGGAGCGTATTCTCTAATCGCATCGAATAAGAAAGAGATACACGATATTACAACTGATTAGAAGAGTTTTTTTTTTTTTGAGATATTAGCTCCCAAATTGGTCGATTTTTTCACCATAAGGATCTTTCAAGATGCTGACCAGGGATCTGAAATCAGAATGCTCCCAATTAGACCCGTTCATGCAGGAAACCCCAAAAACAGATTTATGCAATTCAGAAATTAGCATCCATCAAATCTCTATGAAATAAATCGGTTTTCGGGATTTTTTGTATAAACGGGCTTAGTCAGTCACTTTCTGACTTCCGATCCGTGATTAGTGTCATTAAATACCCCCGTGGTGAAAAAACCAGCCAATTTGGATGTTAACATCTGAAAAACTCCCCTAGTTAGGCTTGTTTCAATGAAGAAAGTGAGAAAAACACAAGAAATAACGAATTATGGCAAAGTACTGAAAATTCGCTTGATCTAAATAATGTTTTTGTAGAACAGTGCGACAGTTGAAGCGCAAAAAGGACTGGCCGGAGCGCAGATGAGCATAGCTATGCAGATAGAATCGAACAATCGAGCACGACAAGATAGGGAAAAACGACGACAAGAGTAGCTAAAATTGACGATTTATAAAAGATAGTGCGATAGATTTCAAATATTATTTTTCAAGTTTTAAATGCATTATTATTTAAAAATCCTTCATCGTACTACTTTTATTAACTGTCTTGAATTCATCAGTGAAGCACTCATCACGAATTTTAGTGAAGCCAACAGGCATCATGAAGTCATACACCAGGCCCAACTTGAAGCAGCTTCTCAAAGAAACATTCAAATTAATGTAAGATCAATTTCTTCAATGGTTATTGCCATTTTTGTCGTAAATGCTTTTATTTAATCAAAATGGGTATTTGGAAATTTCACAACTTGACAAAATAGTATGCAGTGCTAGAAGATAATATAGAAACTCTCACTCACAACTTTACACTATCACCTTCGATTGTGAGACTTCCAAATTACCGACAAACCTAGGGAGAACGATCGTCAGAAGCTATTTGCGACTTCCCACAATATATTTCCTCAACAAGTTTCCCTTTCTAACTTATCATTAGCCAACAAATGCAATTTTGTGACCTGGCGTCATAACTATGATTTCGCGCTTGCGACCTATCCCTTAGCTTCTTTTCGCCTAACGAAAGTACTCCCTAGATCTAATTACCTTCTATATAAATCCCCGATAAAATAGCTATAATGGCTTTTTGAATACCCCATAGGTCAACAAATTTACAATATGTCTAGGAATAGAGTTGCATAGGTTAAATCTGGTGCCAAAGTGTGTAGCTTGATTTACTGATCATTTTGATACCATATTTACCTCCTACCCTCTCCTTATCCATTTCTTATTATTTAAAATTTGTTGACCTACGAGGTATTATTCAAATTACAAGGTCTACGGGGCTACAGAGTATTCAACAAGCCACTATAATTTTATCACGTGTAAACATTCAGAATCTCACCGGCGCAACCAACGACGCAAGACGAGAACGAGAACTAGCTCGACAGAATGATGCTGAAAAACTGAGCAAGTTGGAGACCAAGGGGAAAGAGCATCAGGATAAGTTGGAGGCTGATCAACAGACCACAATAAATGATATGAAAGAACGAGGAGCGGAACAGGCTGCCGAACAGAGAGGTATGAGAATCAGAACCGTAAATTCTCATTTGTTCTTGTTAGTCGTGTTAAAAGTCCTGTTCAATATATACCCAATAAGGGAAAAAACTCATTCAGAACGGCTTAATGAACAAATGCATAGTCAACGGCAAGGAATGGCAGCCCAGGATAACGCTCATCAGCAAATAATGGTCGATACTAAAAGTGCTTTCAATGAACAGAAGTCCGTAATAGTCCAGTCATTTGAATCAATTCAGTGAATTTAGATTGAAACAAAACACTGTCCTCGAAACGAAAAAGCTCGAAGTTAATGAAACAAAAGATCTTTATAAAGATGAAGAAAGTTACGAAAAGGATAAATTGGTATCATTAATGCTGGACCATGGTAGGAAATATTGAAATTCAGGACAAGGAGGAACGGGCGCTTGTTCGAAAGAAATTGGCAGCTCAGAAGGATCAGATTAGCATGCAGATCAAATACCTCAACTTCTACCAGATAATGTGCAATACGAATGATGCGGAGCAGTATTATAATGATGTAAGCAATTTTTGCCGAAAAAAAAAAGTACTAACATTGAGCATATCATCTAGAATATCGTTCCGTCAGTGAGAAATGCCGAACAATGTATGCGTGGTACCGAATCGGTCATTAGAAACGTCAGTCAAATTTACCATAACATGACCTAGGCAGAGTTTAAGCCAAAATGAGAAATTTTAGGGGCGGGGGTACTCAAGAAGACATTTTTCTAATAAAAAGTTATACATAAGGGGGTCTGCAATAGAATTTTCGAGGAATATTTGGCTTAATGGGGATACGCACGCTGATTTTGGCAATAGCTCTGCCTAAGATTGATCATAATTTGGCAGAAAAATGCGAACGCTTTAGGCCCGTGATCTCAATGAAAAATGTCAAGAAGAATTCTTAAATGTAAGTGAAGTTGGTGAATTCGCTTGATAATTTCCCATCTTTAGGACTACAAGAAAGTGTCCGATCAAGTCTGCAACTCAACTATGGTAAGTTGTATTTTAAATGTATCATAAATACGTTCGCGCATCTTAAAGTTCTCTTGCGAACAAGCACTGAGAGATTTGGACATCGGTCGCAGTAGCATCACTTCTCGTGCAGTTGAATCGCTCAGGAGCTTATCCCACGGCCTGGCCAAGAATGATCGAGAAGAGTTCTTAGTAGGACATACAGTAGATAATCAAAATAGAGATATATCTAGAAGGTGCTCTACAACCTCGAAGATGCCGAGAATGAACTGCGAAAATTGTGTGAGCAGATGGAAACTAACGTGGTGAGAGTTAGTCGTAATAATAAGGGTTTGTCACAAATATGATTTTCACTTCATAAAAAGCTCACAGCTGGACATTAAAGATACTTTTTCATATCATAAACTATTTCAGAAGTACCGATCTAGCCTCGCTACGCTGAAAACGCTAACTAACGACATCAATGAAGCAATGGAAAATCTTCGTAAGAGAATTCGCGACGTTCCCACAGAAGATAGCGTCGCCAATGCCAGAAAAAAAACGGAGGTATTAAGCTTATTACAGAGACTTTGTTTACATCACTCAATTCAGGAGTTAACGGTCGAATTGGGCAGAATCAACGACAATCTACACGATCCGATGAAATCCCTTCCATCTGACGCTTCTAATGCTCAACCCGCCTTGAAATGATAAAAGCCCAGACCTGTCGCGAACTGCGACCTTCGCTTTTCCATTTCGTAGAAAAGTTACCATTTTTCTATGTTTTCAGATTGAATCTATCCCCGATGCAAATTTTTTTCTTTTCCTCTTGCCTCCCACCTTTTTGCTTCAAGATAAAAAAAGCTTTCTTTGCTGCTCAACATATTTCACCGGATTTATTTTTTATTTATGATTTTCTTATTTTTTCATTTTATTGGTTTAATTACCCAAGTTTGAGATAATAAATTGGTGTGGTATTCCATCGACCAGCTAATTTTGCCTGACTATCCGCTAAGCTTGAGGCAACCAACGCAAATTAATTCTCTCACCATTTTTAAAACCTGTTAATCACCGCCATCATCTCAATATTTAACTCTTATATATAATTTCATAATATAAAACGCCTGAAAAATCCATTTAAATAAAGTAATTGTTGAAAAATGACAAATAGAACATGGAGAACACGAATCTGAAGTCCGTTTTAAGACGCATTCTTTGAGTAACCCGAACAAAATATAAAGAGTGGTCGGACAATTGCAAAAGTGTCTCGGATCCGAACCAAACTCATATGAGTGAATACATCTATGGACTCTAATCACAAAAATGGGGAGACCAGGCCCTGACCTAAAAGTGAGCGGGGCTAGGTGGAGGCCAAAGTTGGGAGTTTTGTCAATTTAACTGTAAACAGAATGTATAAGGAAAACTCTTTTGCTATGAAAGATTTTCGAAAAATTTAAAAAGGATAAACATAACCATGCAATGTACTTTCCAAAAATATATTGGTTTAGGGGGGTCAGCCACTTGTTGAGTGCGGAAGGGGATCCCAAAGTCAAAAGTGTCAAAAATGCCAGTTTCAAAAACATGCATTTTTTGCATAAAATCGACCATAACTCGAAAATTTGTTATTTGCCAGCAAAATTTTATTGCATATTTGGATTCTCCAGGTAAAATTACGCTAATATCAGTCATAAAATCGATAGGTTAGGTATGACCACCTTCACTTTACTATTGTACCAAAGTTGGCGACCCAAAAATCGAAATTTTCAGGTTCAACTTCGGGCCAGTTTTTCGATAAAGTGCCGTCGCTATTTTTTCGAAATAACTCTTGAATTAACATGAATAGCAAATGCACTTTGTTTGATGAAAATATTGGGATGTAATACCGGCGGCACTGTATGCAACTTTCAATTTTTTCCCGATGATCCATGCTTTTTGAAATTCTTGAACTGTTTTAGCCGTAACTTGTGATAGGAAGATCGGATCCGAAAAATGTTCACACCACTCGACTCAGTTCGTCGAACTGAACAATCTGATATAAGTTTCGGGGTGTTAGGCTGGCTTTTGAAATTTGACCCCCGGACCCCGGTACCCAGACCTGGGCTTGAAAACTTCGGGAAAAAGCTCCTAAATCGTGTTCTCTAGGTCGAATATAGGTAGAAAGCACTCAAATACCCCTTCAAAAACGAATTTGAAATCTCTGGTCCGAGCAGTTTCGAGAATTACAGAGACTCGACTTTCAATTATTGCTGTGCGGAAATCCGTACTCTTTTCATCCTATTTTGGTAATTTCGAATAATATTTGATCTTCGACTATTTTGAGGAATCCTAACCGCGAGTTTGTGTAATTTCCTTGAAACTCGACGTTTTTCTTGGATAGATTTTCCTGCATCCTTCCTATGTTTTGCTTGCAGGCTTTTATCGTGTGATCGAGTTTCTTTTCCTTATCTTTTCCTTCGCATCAAATTTTTATTTCTCTCTCCGGATCCGGGCAGAGCACGGCTGCTCGGTTATTGTCTGTCCTTTGATCGAATGATGAAATAAAGATTTTGTAATTGGCCTACAACTGTATTGGACAGCAGTAGTGTACATCTACACCCAGAGGAAGTCAATCGCGATTTTTCTATGCTTGCACACAAACGAACTAGTTTGCCTGTACGTTAGGTACTTCCAATTCAATACGACAATACTGGTCATCAAATATGGACCGTTTTCGAAGGTTTTCGCAGATCTCGTAATCTCCCAGCCAGTAGTAGTTTCCATCAGAAATACCAACTAAAGGTTTTCCAACTGAATCGATCTCTAAGAATAGATTTTCAGCAAACTTTCATAACTAAAGTTGATCTTACAATTGACGACTCATTAATTGTCGTTCTTCATATGAGCACAGTCAGAGCAGTTTATTTTTTAAAACTTTATTTAATTCGTTGTATGATAAAATACATTAATCTATTTTATCTTATCTTTAGCTCATTTTTTTCGAATAAAGAAAAGACTCGAAAATGCCGAAACATTCTCTACACTGAGAAATATTTCGCGTTATCTTTGCCAAAACATTCGCTGCGAAAATCACTTTCGAAACGTTTTTTTATCCTTTTCCTCTTCTAACGTTCGACATACTCGCGATATTTACCCTTATCATAGCAGAATTTTGATGGTAAAAGTTCTAATTCATAAACAAACCTTCAAAATTGTCAGAAAGTCCTCACTTTCAATTTCGTGAACTGTCTATTGAATATATATCGATTTTATACTTTATTCTCGATTTCTATACATTTGTTTTGGGTTTTAAATCAATTATATTCCTCTAATAATTTTAGGACATTCGAATATTCCATAATGGTAATAGGTACAATTACTGCTGTAGGTGTGGGAGCCGCCCTAACCAGTAAATTTCTCGATATCGTAAAAGAAGTAAGTATAAATTATAAGACTATCAAAAACAACTTACTCTATAAATGTACATATTTAATGATTAATGATTCTCTCATTACTAAGCAAGATAAAATATTATAAAGAAAAACAAAAAATAAAAAAAAAATAACTTTAATAAAACAATTCAGGATGAAGAAGGCGAACGGAGAGAGCGAGCACACAAAAGGAAGATAGAGGATAAGGCAAGAGAAAGGGACCATCAGCTGAGAATGATGAGGGAAAAATGTGACACCGATTTGAAGGTAAAGATAGGGTATCTGCAATTAATTATGAAAAAACCGCCTTCAGATGAAAAAATACGACATGGAATCGGAGAAAATGAAGGCTGATCTGGAACGTGAACTTCAGGAAATGAATGATAAATCTGAAAGGGAAAAGGTTAGAGTTATATTCGTTGAACATGTCTATATGAAGAAAAGTCATGATAATCGAATTACCATATTCATGTCATATTTCAGAGAGAGATGCAAGCTGAACAACTTCAAAGTATTATAAACGAAACGGATAAAGCAAACAACATAATGCTAGATATAGAAAGGCAGACAGATACTGCTGCTAGACGGGGACACGAGGAAGATATCGAGTAATCAACTTGATTAAGAGTGGATGTCAGGAAAAATCAAAATCATAAGGAAAGGGTGCGGAACAGGGGTCCATCGATTTGGCTGATTTTCACATATTTTGTTCAGTTTTTCACGCTGATTCTCGTAGTGCTATTCATTTTTCGTGAAGATACAAGTGGGCAGAGTTATGCTAATTTCAAATTTTTATATACCCCATATACGAAAAAATTCATAACTTTCTTATTTTTGAGCCAAATCGAACGGGATTTTCAGCATTAGATTGTCCATGAAAAACTCTACAAATAATGTAACTACGCTGAGTCACGACAACCACCTGCTTTGGTGGAAAAATTCAAAATTTCAATTTTTGACTTTAACTCATCTCAGTTTTCGATTTTTTCGACCAAAAAGAAGTTCGACCGCCGACTAAATATTAGCCCACGAGAAAGAGGATTCAATTCTGCACCTGAATATGCAAAAAGTTTCAAAAAAGAGGGTAGTCGAAACCCCGAAAAATGCGTCTGAACGCATAAAATCAGGGTGATTATTGCATAGTATCAGCTTTGACCCCTCATAACTTCCTTATTTCTGGACCAATTTGAATGATTATTTCTTTATTTCGTAGATTTTGAGTAGGAGAATATGGTAAAAATAAAAATAACATTTTTATAAATTAATTTTGATGGGAAAAAATTACCCAAAGCTACCCTATATACCCGTACTACGTTTACGGGTAAATGACGTTGGAAAAATTTGTACTTCCAGTATTTTGCGTAGGATAGCATGATGAACAACTTTCGTTCCAAGACTTACCTCGGGTTCATTATCATTAGAGCTCCAGAATTTTTTGAAGTGCAATGACCAATTATTGCAAAGTGCCGTTTGGACAGTAAATTTAAAAAATTCATATCTCCCTGTGTGTGCATATTCTAGAATAAGTTCTGGAACAAAAGTTGATCAACTTGAAGAGCTCTACAAGATTTCATGGAAAACTCCGACGTTAACTCCCATTATCCTTGTAAACACAGTACGAGTATATAGGGTAACTTAGGCTAATTTCTCCCACCAAAATTAATTTCTAAAAATTTTCTTTATATTTTGGCTTTATTCTTCTACTCAAGATCTACAAAATAAAAAAAATAATTATGAAATTTGGTCCAGAAATAAGAAAGTTGTGGGGAGTCAAAGTTGACGCTATGAAATAATTACCCTGATTTTATGCGTTAAGACGCGTTTTTCGTGGTTTCGACTACCCTCTTTTTTGAAACTTTTTGCATATTCAGATGCAGAATTGAGTCCTCTTTCTCGTGAGCTAATATTTAGTCGGCGGTCGAACTTATGTTTGGTCGAAAAAAATCGAAAACTGAGGTGAGTTAAAGTCTAAATTTGGAATTTTAAAGTTTCCCGCCAAAACAGGTGATTGTTGTGACTCGTCACTGTTACATTATTTGTAGAGTTTTTCGCGGACTATCCAATGCTGAAAACCGCGTTCGATTTGACCCAAAAATAAGAAAGTTATGATTTTTCCCGAGGTCGGGTCAGTCAAAACTTTAAGCTACCGTAATCCTGCATACGATAATTTCTATGGAAAACGGATAGCACCGCAAGAATCAGCGTGAAAAACTGAACAATATATGTGAAAATCAGCCAAATCGACGGACCCCTGTTCCGCATCACTTTGAAATAATACTGGCATTCACTCTTAATTCCAATCAATTATCCTTCATTGCAATCGGTTAATTCACCGAAATATTTTCATATGGGTGCTTGAATGTCACATTATTAAAGAAAAAGTCGTGAACAACCTTCTTTGTGTGTTCACAAATGACACTACTTGTAAGGTATTCTTTCTTCTGAAACTTCGCAGTGGTAGAAGGAGACTTTCAACGGCTATCAAATCGATTTTAATGAAGGCTTATGATAATATTATAAATCATGATCATGACTAATCATTTGAAGATTGATCCTTCTTACAGGATGCGTGAGAGAAATCGACAAGAAATGCTCAGGATGAATGAGGAGAGAGAGCGAGAGCACGCACGAGCCGTGGAGGCAGAAATGAATAAAATTGCTGAAATTAAGCAGGAAGCGGCTAAAGACAAGAAACGAGCCGAGGAGGACTACGAGGAACGACAAAGACAATTTAAAGTTAGTGATTTCAAGTGGAAAATCGCAGTGCTAACTCGTAACAAATGATATCAAATATAGACAACTCTAGGAAAAAAAAACCCTGAAAGATATTTCGACGAGTAAAGCGTGTAGAAAGAAAAACAAAGGATTTTCCACATAATTAAATGATATTTAAAGTCGATTTAGGCTATTCTAAAGAGTAATAAGAAGTTCAGGAGGCCGAAGACGAGATGAAACAATTACATCAGCAACGAATCGATGAAATGAACCAGAAATATAAGGAGGCAGAGGAGCGACGCGATAAACATGTTAGTTCGTTGTTATTATTTGTGCGATATTTCAAATGGTCATAGAATGCTTGCAGGGCGATGCAATGATTGCCAATTTGAATGCTGAATGCGAACAAATGATGAAAATACAGGAAGGGGAAAAGGAAAGACTCAAGGCGATCATGGAAAAATCCGAGCGGAATCACAAGGGAAAGATGGCGATTCTCGATAAACAGCTGAATAATATACAGCAGACACACAACAAACTAATGGAAGGATATCGAGCTGAAGAGGTATGCCTAAGTATTGGATTTTATTGAAGAAACTAGGATAAAATTACACGTTTAGGTATATCTCGAAGCTAAGAAAACCGCCTTGAACGAATTGAAATTCAACATGTTAACGAAGGAAGTGGATTTCATTTCGGGACTGAGAATTACTCTAGATGAGTACACTGCCAACTCGCAGTTCAACTACAAGGTATATTTTCTTTGCATTTTTCTCAATAAAATGACATGGACGTAAAAATGGTGATTATTTAGGAGGATACATCAAGATTTCAAATTCGCGAAAATTTGCATAGTCAGATTGATATTGAAGATTTATTTCTTAGAAAATTCCATTTCGATTCAATTTTCAGTGACAAATCTTAATTTCAATTACCCTGATATTTTTCGAATATTATGATTATATCACTTTTATTTAGATGAATGACAATAAGAGAACAGCTGATAGAACATTGCGCTACATAACGGATATCAAGAGAATTGTAAGATCCCATTTATTAGAAAATGATCATTATTTAGCATTGTAATTTTCTTTTATTTTAGAACGATGGATTTGGAAGAATTAAAAATGAGGCAATGAAAAAGAAGGAATTGGATGCTTTGAGCGTAAGTAATGAATAGGCTTGTTGGGTCAATCGGATCGACCCTCAGAAAAGAAATGAATTTTTAACTCTCGTCAAAATTTGACAATTTTGTGTAGAATACATTATCATTTTATAGAAATTTTACATATATTTGGGTTTGAATCGGATACGATTTTGGTCTTACAATTAGGATTGATCGAATTTTCGATCCGCCAACAAGCCTGAACAGTGGGAACGTGAAATGAAAAGTCGGATTATGTTCAGTTCAAACTGGACGAACTCAAAACCCATGCTGAACAAGCGCAACAGACAGCTTCAGAAGACATGGGATCGATAGAAGATAATTTTAAGGGACAGAGTATCGGTGAGGCCGCAAAGGTAATAGATTATGAATCCAAAATGATTTCTAACTAGGTAGATTCGGATATTTTTCGTATAAGTAGAATTAGAAAAATGAAAACTGCTGGTTGCTTGTACTCTCCAAAACGATTTGTTATGAATGTGAAGATTAATATTTAGGAAATATTACAAGGAGCACACGACATTCATCAGACTATTGTGGAGAACCATGTCGATATTCAAAAAATGGATATAAATGTAAAGTTATACAGGCGGTCTAAGCTATTTTAGTTTTATTTTATGGTTTTCGATTAAATTTGGGATGCAACATATGCGGAGTTTTATTTTGAATTAAAGTCTGAAAACTTTTTAATTTGCATCGATCCATAGCAACTTGTGACCGGATAAAGTTAGCTCATCTCTTTGCATCGCAGAAAAACTAAGTCCCTAGTAAATTAATATATGCCCAGGATATACTGTAATCAGATAAGCAGTGAAAACCATGCATTCTAACATTTCTCCCTTGATGAGAATTGATTCTCGATTACCGTTTTCTGAAATAATTGTCGGAAAAAATTATTCCAAAAATAAGTACTAAAGTAGCTCAGACCACCCTGTATTTCAAATCATTCTCATCAGAATTAGATTTCAGGACGATGAGAGTAAACAGATGATTAAAGACATCATCAATCAGGAAGACAAATTGAGGAAGATATTTGAAAATATCCCTAAGGCCGTTAATGCAATCGAAGGAGCAACCTCTATGATAAATAATGTAAGATAATTGCAAAGTAACAAATGACCGATCAAAAATTTGAAAACATTACGAGTTAGGCGACTTATTTTTCTTTGCCGACCGAATTTACTTTTGAAAAATCGGAATCGGAATCCCGTTTCGAAACTCTCTGATCATATCAACATCTGTCAAATTTTATTTGAATATGTTCATGAAAAGTGGATAACTCGGCAAAAAAAATCGTATGTTATGCCAAGCCTCTGTTCAAAATTACTACAAATGATAAATATTTCAGAGTATTAAAGAGCAAGACCCAAGCGTAAATAAGCAGCTTGAACAAACGACCACTGGTGAGCAACCCCCAGCGAACGCTCGACAGCAACCTGGCCAAAAAGCTCTGAACTATTCTGCTTCATCCAGAAAGCAAATTGGAAATACTAATAGTCAACCTGGTTCTTATTCAAAGAGATATTGACATTCGGAATGAATCAAAATTCATATGATTTGGTAAAAATTTTGAGAATTCGCATGAACTGGTGAGCTTATTATTTTTCGAGTTCTCATTAATTATGCGACAATTATTTATATGGTGATCAAAGCGATCTTATCTTTTAGTAAATCATTAACATTGCCAACATCTTTAGAACTTTTCAACTTTATGACTCTTTTAGAGGTTAGAACATTGAAAACTGTCTGAGGAATAATATGATGCAAGAATTAACCACTGAAATTAAATTTATGATGCATGCATCTTTAACGCTTTATTACACGTGACAATTCGTTTTGATCATCTTGTATATGGGAACATTACAATCTTATCACCATTTTCAAATCATTTGTTAATTTACAAATATCCATTGTGTTTTCGATTTTAGACAGTTCATGCTACCAAAGTAAAGTAGACTGATAATTTACTCATCAATTATATCTTATAAAATGAAGAGCATCATTTTTATGTTTCTCCCACCGAATCATTATCTTCATACAATTGCGAATGTTATTTCACTGTTCTGTTAGAATCAGGGCTGCGCGAAATCAAAAATTCAAAGTTAAAATCGAAAGTTTCGCGCAGCCCTGATTAGAATTCTTCATATTTCAATTTATGCCATTTCTTTTCTGATATTATAACTACTTCTATTAGTTGTAGCAATTTCATCTTTGAAAAAAATTTCCTATTTATCTCAACTTATGTTAAATGTTGGACAATTGACACGTTATAATGGAGTTTTATTGTTGTGGTTTACACATTCTAATGCAGGATGGGCTATAATTATAGCTCCACTTATTCAAACTGACATAAAAACGGATCTGCTAAATATCTTTCAGTATTTCTTTCGTGAAATAAGGTGTTTTTGGTCTATCCCGTAATATTATCACAAAAAATAGCGTCATTTTGGTCCATTTACGGAGGATAAAAGTAGTGAGAGCAGTAATTCAAGCTGATATTTAGTAATGGTCATCTTTACAAATGTCTAAAATTTTCTGAACTGTATTAAGAGACATTCCATGTATAACTGGAACAAGGGTCCGGACAATGGCAAAAGTGTCTCAGATCCGAACCAAACTTATATGTTGGATACACCCATGGACCCTAATCACAAAAATGGGGAGATCAGGCCCCGCCCCT
>LIAE01010286.1:189326-238279 GCA_002287525.1 Diploscapter pachys | reverse complement strand
CCTTGACAGTCAAATCGTGAAAATGCTCAACTTTGACCCCCACCTAGCCCCGCCCATTTTTGGGGGCGGGACCTGATTTTCCCATTTTTGTGATTAGGGCCCATGGGTGTATCCACCATATAAGTTTGGTTCGGATCCGGGACACTTTTGCAATTGTCCGGCCGCTCTTTATATTTTGTTCGGGTTATTCAAAGAATGCGTCTTAATTGACATCCGAAAAAATATTGAGTCATTGAATAGTGACTATTAACGAATTATAAACATCAGAAATGTTGCAAAAAAATCCAATAGATGGACTACGGTGCCAATTTTTCCAAAATTCGTAGCGGCATCCTAACTAACGTTACATTCGATGACATCATTTGCAAAAGAATAAATTTAGTTGAAAAATAATTACTGCTCTAAATTCGCCTTACATATACAATAATTAAAAAAAAAACATCAAATTTATTTCATATAAATCAATGCATTCGGTTATAATTATCAAACATTATCGATTTGGGGCCATAATTATAGCCCACTCTGTACATAATATATGCAATATAATGCAATTTTTATTAGTGTAATTTACTGGTAAAGCTCTAGATCTTCATAAATTGTGAGCAGGTTAGTATTTTAATTTTAAAAAGAATTTCATTAAATTCGTTGTATGATAAAATACATTAATCTATTTTATCTTATTTTTAGTTCATTGCTTTTCGAATAAAGAAAAGACTCGAAAATGCCGAAACATTCTCTACACTGACAATATTTCGCATTATCTTTGTCAAAACATTCGCTATAAAAATCACTTTCGAAACGCTTTTTTATCCTTTTCCTCTTCTAACGTTCGACATACTCGCGATATTTACCCTTATCATAGCAGAATTTTGATGGTAAAAGTTCTAATTTATAAACAAATCTTCAAAATTGCCGAAAAGTTTTCATTCATTTTATTACTTGTAAACAGGCCTAGGGAAGACAGTCGTCCGAAACTCCTTGCGACCTACCCCCTGTACATTTTCTTAGCAAAT
Source organism: Diploscapter pachys (assembly GCA_002287525.1). Classification (NCBI taxonomy): domain Eukaryota; kingdom Metazoa; phylum Nematoda; class Chromadorea; order Rhabditida; family Rhabditidae; genus Diploscapter; species Diploscapter pachys. The sequence continues at coordinate 237,266 of LIAE01010286.1, read as the reverse complement.
TTTCTATCTCAAGTTTTTCACTAGCCAGAATTTCACTTGTTCGACGTGATATCATATAACTAGAATTTCGCTCGTGCAGCCTACCCCCATAGTTTTTCGTCTGACGAAAGTGCTCCTAGGTCTGCTTGTAAAAATGTGTATAAATAAGAATTAAGTTTAATTTTTGATTCTCTCATATACAATTTATAATATATCACTGATTTTATTCATTATTGTTCACAAGTATTTTAAGCCATTAAAATAGTTTTTAAGCGATAGCTGTAGTAGAGGGTTTCGTGGTAGTTACAATATTAGGTATTCTTCATGAAGTACAAATTATCACATTTTAACAAGGGAAGCATTTGATCTCGGGTTTGGCTTTTTGAATGGGGGTAAGTGAAACCTACCAAATCGACATCACTGTTACGGATATGCCAAAAAATTGCTATGGAGCACTTTCATTTCCCAAAAATTTTCAAGGTGATCGATTCTGTGCAATGTAAAGGGGTTGGTTCTGGAGGCGTCACTTTTAATTTTGGGATCGCCTCTTACCCCGAGCAGATGGTTGATACCCGAAAACCCATCTATCAGCAAATGACTCATCATATGAGGAACTCTATGAGGAACTCAATACTTTCTAAATTTTTCGAAATTCTTTTATAGCAAGTTTTCTTTTTACCTTCAGTAGAGTCAAAGTGTCAGAATGACGAACCTTGACCCCCACGTAGCCACACTCACTTTAGAGGGATGGAACCTAACCTCTTTATTTTTGTGATTAGGGTCCACCAAGGTATCCAACTATATGCCCATATCCGGTCTGCCGGACTTTTCAAACTGCCAAAGTACCCCATGTTTTCTACATTCTTATGCGGAATGGCTCTTAATTTTATTTTAGAATTACTATTCAAGTTTTATTTTATTGTACTTTTTCATAAATATTTCGCAAATAATTCCAAATTTCTGATAAACATCGTTTGTTATCTATTTCTTTCCTTTTTCCAATATAATAATGGCAAAGGCTGAGTAACATTAACTCCTCAAATAAAGGCCATTCTCGAAACGCAGTTCTCCTTCACGGTATTAAATTCAGACTGATATCAGTTCACTGACATTTTGCAGCCATGGATGTAAGTTTCTTTAAAGTTTTTACATATATCCTAAAGATAAGCATTATGTTATCGTGCATCTTTCTTATTCAGTACGGTTAGAGAATGTGCTCCAATGAGAAAAGTGAAACACGGAGTAATAATCGTCTACAAATGCCTCGCTTCTCACTCATTTCCCATTCTTCCTTTCCAGAAATTCGGACTTCTTTATAACAATATCCAAAACATTTTACTAAAGAAAATCATCATCTTTGGTGAAGGAATGATGGGAAATGAGCGAGAAGCGAAGCGTTTGTAGACAATTATTACTCGTAAAAAAGAGATGGACGGTACTACAACTGATTAGAAGAGTTTGTTTTCGAGATATTAACTCCCAAATTGGTTGATCTTTCACCACGGGGGTATTTCATTGACGCTGACCACGGATCTGAAGTAGAATGATCCCAATTAAAGCCGCTCATGCAGGAAACTCCAAAAACCGTCTTATTTCATAGAGAAATTATGGATGCCAATTTCCTAATTCAATTTTTGAATTGCGTAAATCGGTTTTCGGGGTTTCCTGTACAAACGGGTTTAATCACCCATTTTGGGAGTTAACATCTGGAAAAACCCTCCTAGTTAGGCTTGTGTTCGATGAAGATAGTGAGAGAAAACAGGAAATAACAAACTATGGCAAAGTACTGAAAAGTCGCTCGATCTAAAGAATGTGTTTTGTAGAACAGTGCGACAGTTGAAGCACAAAAAGGATTAACCGAAGTGTGGGCAGGTATAAATAGGAATATAGAGTTGAAAAGCCAAGAACGCCAAGACCGGGAAAGACGACGACGAGAGTAATTAAAATTAACGATTTATAAAAAAAATAGTGCAATAGATTTCAAATATTACTTGTCAAGTTTTAAATACATTATTATTTCGAAACCTTTCATCCTAGTACTTTTATTAACGGTTTTGAAATTTATCTGTGAAGCATTTATCACGAATTTTAGAGAGAACAGCAAACATGGTGAAGATGTGCAAAAGTCCCGAAATGAAGCAACTTCTCAAAGAAAAGACCAACTTAATGTAAGATGAACTTCTTCAATATTTATTGCCATTTTTGTCGTAAATGCTTTCTTTAATCAAAATGGGTATTTGGAAATCTCACAACCTGACACTGTCACATTAAGTTGTGAGGTTCCCAAATTACCGACAAAATAGCTATAATGGCTTTTTGAATACCCCACAGGTCAACAAATTTACAGTATGTCTGGGAACAGAGTTTCATAAGCTAAATTTGGTGCCAAAATATGTGGCTTGATTTGTTGATCATTTTGATGCCACATTTACCCCCTACCCTCTCTTTATTCACTTCTTACTATTTGAAATTTTTGACCCACGAGATACTATTCAAACTACAAGGTCTAAAGGGTTATGGAGTATTCGACAAGCCACTATAATTTGATAACACGTAACCATTCAGAGCCTCAACGACACAGCCGAAGAGGCGAGACGAAATCGTGCTCTAGCTCGACAGACTGAGGCTGAAAGGCTGAGCAAGTTGGAGGCCGATGAGAAGATGCGTCGGGATGAGTTGAAGAGTGATCACCAGAAAAGAGTCGAATCGATGAGGGTAGAGGCAGGGGAACAGGCTGCCCAACAGACAGGTATGAGAATCAGAACCATAAATTTTTATTCGTTCTTGTTAGTCATTTTAAAAAATCCTGTTTAATATATATTCGATCAGAAAAAAAAACTCATTCAGAACTGCTTGATGAACAACTACATAGTCAACAGAAATTAATAGCAGCCCAGGATAACGCTCATCAGAAAGAAATGGTCGATACTAAAAGTGCTTTCGATGACCAGAAGTCCGTAATAGTCAAATCATTTTAGTCAATTCAGTGAACTTAGATTGGAACAAGATACTGACCTCGATGCGAAAAAACTAGAAATTACCCAGGCAAAAGATCTCCATAGGGAGAACGAAAGAGAAATAAAGAATAAATTGGTATTATTGATGTTCGATCATAGTAGGAAATATTGAAATTCAGGAATTGACGAAGCAAGAGATTTATCGAGAGCAATTGTTAGTTCAGAAGACTCAGATTGACATTCAGCTCAAACACTTAAACGTCTACCGAACGATGTGCAATACGAAGGACTCGGAGAAGTATTATACAGATGTAAGCAACCTTTGCCGAAAGAAGTATCAATACTGAGCAGCATATCATTTAGAACATCGTTCCGTCAGTGAAAAATGCCAATAATTGTACTCCTGATATCGAATCGATCATCAGACACGTCAGTCAACGTTACCATAACATGACTTAGGCAGACTAAGCCAGAATGAGAAATTTTTCTAATAAAAAAATTATACATGGGGGTCTGCAACAATTTTCGAGGAGTATTTGGGTTAATAGGGATACGCACGCTGATTTTGGCAATAGCTCTGCCTAAGATTGGTCATAATTGGATAGAAAAATATGAACGCTTTAGGCTTCTAATATCGTTAAAGAATCTAAAGTTCAACCTTCCTCCAATGTAAGTAGGGTTGATGAATTCGCTTGATAATTGCCATGTTTAGGACTACAATAAAGTGTCCGAACAGACCTGCAACTTCACTATGGTAAGTCGTCGTATTTGAGAAACGTGTCATAAATACGTTCGTGCATCTTAAAGTCCGCGTGCGAGCAAGCAATAGGGGATTTGAATATCGGTCGCAGTAGCATTACTTCCCGAGCAATTGGATCGCTCAAGTCCCTATCCCACGGTCTGGCCAAGAGGGAACGAGAAGAGTTCTTGGTAGGATCACACAGTAGATAATCAAAATAAGGATATATCTCAGGACGCGCTCTACAACCTTGAAGAATCCGAGGATCAACTGCGAAAATTGTGCGAGCAGGTGAAAAGTAACGTGGTGAGAGTTCTCTTATAATAATAAGGGTTGGTCACAAATATGATTTTCACTTCATAAGGAGCCCACAACTGGATATTAAGGATTCTTTTTAATAGCATAAACTATTTCAGAATTACCGATATGACATTGGTGAGCTGCTAGGGCTAATTAAGAACATCGAGGACGCGAAGAAGATATTCAAAGAACAAATTCGCTACATTCCCGCAGAAGAGAGCGTCGCCAAAGCCAAAGAACAAATAACGGTACTAAACTTATTACAACGACTTTGTTTACATCATTCAATTTAGATATTAGAGAAAGAAGTGGAAGATATAAACCAGATTCTATTCAATCCGGTGAAAACCCTGTCAGTTGCCGGTTCTAGTGCTCAACATGCCTTGAAACAATAAAGCCCAAACCTATTAATCACCACTATCATTTCAACATTGTTGCCTTAATTAATTAACCATGACTACTCTATTAGCCTACATAAACAAATAATATCTTTATCTAAAATCTATCATTATTTTTAAGCAGTAGTTATCGATCTACTGCTATAGTTATAACCGAAAATCCTATTCCGTATTGAAAGAAGTCTGTTTATCACACCTTTAGAAATTCCAGAATGATAAAGTTAGCATTCAAATTATGCGTTCGAAGTTTATCGCCACTTTTTCCGACCCATCTGGTCTGGTTTTTTTTCTAATTGATAAGCATGGAAGATTGTTTTTGTAAGATATAAATATAGTTTATCGTAATTTAAACATATTTGTTCATGTTTAGAACACATTTGAAAAATTCGCTGAAAGATCGAAAAGTCTGATCATAGACATTAGTGTTTTCCAAGTCAACGTAGTTAATGCTTCCTAATGAGCTAAACTATATAAAGCCTAATTCCTAAAAGTGCATGTTTGATGCAAATAAAATCACCGGACCGTTGAAAAAATTGGAAACAAAGGTCGACGAACTTCGAAAACAAATCTCCTGCATTCCGAAGGAGGACAGTCTCGCCATGCGCAGAGACAAATTGACGTATTGATAAATGAAAATTAAGTTAAGCAATATTTTATGATATATTTCAGGAATGGAAAGATGAAAGTGAAAGGCTCATTCGTGAATGAAGCCCTTACATTCTCACGATACCTACTACCAATCGTAATGCGATTAAATATTCTCGTCATAACCCTATTCATGTATCCGTTTTTAGTATTTTAAAATCGAATGGCCAATTTTCAATTATAAATATCCTCATCATTTGTTACAAATAAATTCATTACTCGGGCTCAAGTTGTTGTCTATACGAATATGCAAGGCTGATGAGGCGTGCATGTTGATGCATAGGAAATGAGTTCAGCCGTCTCATTTCTTTGACCCGCGTGTTCGTTCTTTCGATCTTCAGTCCGATCGCGAATTAGCTATTTGCCGGAAAAAAAGCGTGAAGGTAATGTGCTCTTGAGCAGCACAGCAACATTTCTGGACTGCAATACTGCAATGTGCTCTCAGTCTGGCGGGCTTTCCACGAATAGCCCGAGTGCCAGACATTTATCTAGCCCTTTTCCCAACCTCATTTACAGATTTAGATCGACTAAGCACTCTGGGCATTTGCATTTATGAATGAGGTTCGTCCAGACACTCAAAACCTTGGAAAAGAATACTTCAGCAAAATTTCTCCTACATTAAAGAAATCAAAGTTTCCCAATCAAGTTGGATGAGTAGCACAGATCTTTACCACGAAAATCTAAACAAGTAGTATTTTTGTCGAGTTTATGTGTTTGTCCAAGTTTATATTTCTATGATAGGTTTGCCTGACTCATATGCTATACACAGTTGGAAAGGTAATTTGATGGAGGCATGCAATGTAAGGAAATAGATCGATTTTGCATTAATAATATGCTAATTTGTGGCAAAATTGTTTTCTTTCAAAAAAATGCTAATTTTGGATACAAAATTAGAAAACTAGTCCTGAATTGAAAATGCATAAAAGGCAAATTTTTGCAAATGAATTGGCAATTGCCGAAAAAGGATGAATGAGGAAGTTGTTGATTGTTTGTCATTGATTGTCATTTGTGTGTCCATGATTGTTTTGAAAATGGCCTGATGTTGGTTTGTTTTGGAGTCTGCGAAGAGAAAGTCGAGTCAAGGGAATGCGCGAAGCGCGCGACTGAGGCTCGTGCACCCATAAAAATCAACGACCAGTACTTCTTTAGTAAATTGAACCAGTTCCTTCAACTTGATCATTTGTTACTAACAATTCAGTAAACAGCCCAGACGAACTTTGATGCTTCGCGAGGCCAATTCTACGAGTTTGTCTGTCTGGTCCCATTTTGCTCGTCAAATGTCTCTAGCCTTCTAATGCATCAAAACTGCTCCTGACACGGAAGTAATCTTCTGACAGAGAGACGAGCCATCTTTTTTCGCTACTAGATGGCTCCAACTGATGTCCGTCACTTTGGTCTTTCTGATCGGATTAAATTTTTAAATTCAAATTCCAACTTCAAATTGAAGTTAAAGTTGATTTTTCCATTGTTCCGTTTATTGCTTGGACCTTCCAGACATTTTTCTTATATGGAACCTCGTATTTTTTTTTTCGAACCCTATTTACATAGCAACACTTGAGTTCTTTCATGTTTCGTCTGGAGCAACGCGTGGTTCTTTGAACATCGCCCCCCATCCTCTCGTTAATTTCAATTTTTCATTGTCAGACACGTACGCTTCCTTTTCGGTGAATGTCATATTGGCGCAAATTTAGTTTGGTCGAATCGAATCTTTAAAAAAACCTTTTCGAGGTCTTTTTTGTCCGCTTGTCTGATGCGCACATGAGATTTTATTCGTGCATGGCAAGGAGGGGGTTGAGCTTCCGGGAATGCATCTGCTTTCTGCTTCGCGAATGGCCCCCAGACAGGGAAGAGGCAGTGTCTGAGTTGATATGTTGGTTTTCGGTCTCTTGTGCTGCTGCCGCTGCTGCTGCTGCTGCTGCTGCTGCTGCGACGCTGCCCGCACCGCAACATTCTAGGGGTTTTTTTCCCGACGAGTTGAGTTGTGTGGAACGACCGCAGAAATTTGAGGAGCGGGAAAACGGCTGTGCTGTGCAAAAGGGGGCAAAGGCCCTTAGGCACTCAACGCGGTCAGACAGACGGACGGACATTCATTCATTCATTCACATTCCCAGCCCACTCCACTCTTGTCAGCCGCAAAAAAGCGCCTAGACAGACGAAGGACGGCTTTGTTTAAAAATCTCTCAACAAACACACATTTCGCCCCAAGAGAAGTGTTGCATTTCCCCGTTGAAGAGAGAAGCACTGCAAATATTACAGCGTAAAATGTGATCCAGTAAGAAGAGACGAATTTCCTGCAGAAAGGTATTTAGCAAAAACGTGTAGAGTAAAGTGTATTACAAGGTGTACAACATATGATTTTTGCAGAATTTTTAGGGGTATTTGAAACATTCGCAATTTGTTGGAAGAGTATGTAGAGTTAGGAGAGAATAGATTAGGGCAGGAAAATTCCCCCCTTCTCATATTATTTCATATTTCACAAGTTGCGAATTTTCAAAGCTACCATTTTTATTTGAAGCTTCCGAGGCTTCTCTAAGTTACTTCGTTTCTTGATCTATAAACTTCCCGCCTATACTATTGGAGTGGTGCGTAAGTTCTTAGAACATCTCCATAACGTGTTTTTTTCAAATCTAACGAGTCCAAATGGGGTTTCGGTTTTAGTACTCTTAGCGTATGGTCTTTCAAATATCTATTTTCGACTCCGTCCCTTCACGTAGTGCGCATAAACAATGTGTAACATGGAAAGGAATTTTTGGGGAGGGGTCGATTCCGCGATGCCGGAAATGAGTACTCGGGTAAATTATATATCACTCTGAAGCACTGCTTGAGTAGATTACGACCACACAAAAATCTGACATCAAATGCAGTAATGTGCGCACCATTCCAATAGATACCCTATTACCACTTTAGGAGATTATCAAGACATTTAAAAAATGTCGACTTTTTCATAAATAAAATATGATGTTAGGTCCGTAATCAAGACTATTCTTAATACCTTTCAATGTCATCATACCTATTATCATGCTAGATTATGAGTACTAATTAAGCAATACTTATATTTTCATATCGAGGTCTAGACCGAAATGCATTACATATTCACTGCCTAAAACTCGATTTTTTTGTTTATTTCCATCCCACTACCACCGTTAAATTATGTTAATTTTCATGAGTAAGCGTGAGTATCAGGAACTAGTTGACTTATTCATGCTCGCTATACGATGTTTTCATAGTCGTTGATGAAGTATTGTTTATTTTTTGCTGATGAATTATGTGTTTTTCATCCGTTAACGTAAGTCTGAAGTTTGAAGCTTCTTCTAAAAGATCAGGAGTATTTTTAGACAGCTCTAATTGAGCAGTGTGCACTTTTTCAAAGAAAGGAGTGCCGTCTTTTTCATTTTAGATCGGTATTTTCCTGTGTAAATAGTCTGGCAGTCGTTTTTATTCTCAATGTGCAACCAGACAGTGTTCAAGTAGTCGAAAAGTTAGACGGTTGTGTGTTGCAATTTTCATGTGAAATTTCGAAATATAGCCATTTTTCGCTCAAGTATCCTTCACCATGAATTAACTCACCGCTTTTTCATTCATTCAATGCCTGTAGACCCAGACAGTGCTTGGCGAAAAGGAAAATAAGAGGAAAAATCGAGAATCGCACGGAATTCACTACGACTCAGCACCCTATCTATGTTTTCGATTCACATCGAGACTTCCTGTCTATTTTTCGTCTACTCCGAGAGATCGTCTAGACTACCGTCTAGTTGCGAGTAGTCAAGTTCTATCGAATTAGAGAAAAATTCGACCAAAACAGAATAAAAATCTAGATTTTTGAAGATCTGACCAAAATTAAATCGGATATTTCGAAACTTGTGATAATCAAGGCTATTTTCATCCTCTAAGTCTTTTGAATGACCTTCTGAATGAAAGGAGAATATAAGAGTGCACTCCCTATTGACAATTGAAGTGAAAAATGCATGTCTAGGCGTTTTTTGTTGTCACATTGCGTTAATCATCGATGAAATTCACCGGGCTGAGAACTTAACGTCATCGATCAATTCCTCGGTCGAAAAAATTAGTCAACTAGACTGTCTGAGGGTGGACTGTGTGAACTAATTGTAAATAAGGAAAAATTAAGGCATTCGTCCTTTACAAATCCATTTTAGCGAATTTTTCTGTCGGCTGAATAGTGAATCTTTCAACTTCATTGGATAAAATTTTTATTCGCGTGTTTTGATGATCCCAGATTGACCTACAAACGGCTTTTTATCGAGTTTTTGTCTGACATTTCAATAGGGCTTAGGACAGATAGTAAAAACTACAGATGAATTTCAAGATTCTATATCGTTCTTTTTTTATTTTTTCTTGCCTGGAATGCGCTCCAATGGTAAACCTGAGGCAAGAATAATAATAATCGCTCACAAACGCTCTGCTTTCTTCTCGTTTCTCATCATTCCTTCATCAGAGATTATGAGTTCTCCATATCATATAGAATATTTTTGAGGAAAAATCACAATCTTTGGAAACGAATGATGAAAAATGAGAGAACGGTGAAGCGTCTGTGACCGACTGTTATTCATGCTTCAGTTTTGCCATTGGAACGCATGCCTAACAAGGAAAAATCCACAGAGCATGAACGATATATCATACTTCACAATGAAGGACAGGAAATTTTCGAGTTGTCCTTGAACGGGCATTTTTTCGGTCGAGATTTTTCCCCTAGCATTCCAATCAAACACAGACTAGACCGAGACTAGAACGGCTAGATTCAATCGCCTTGACTCGCATGTTTTCATATTTGTTCCACTTCGTGCAACGACTTATGAGGCATGTTATTTCTCTGTCAACAGGGGGTTATGTCACTTCGTTTCGAGAGAAAACTCCTCGTTTCACTACTCCAAATTTATAGAACAGTCTAGAAAATGTTTGGAAAATATAAAAAATTTCCTAAAATAATCAGATGATCAGGTCGAAGTTTCATTTATTTGGTTACAAATTTTTATATGGAAAGTTATTTGTTTCATCGAACTCCTTCCATTTATCCGGCAAAATATCCGAAATTCATGCCAAGATAATCTAATGATCCTGCGAAATCTAGCGCTTAATCTATCATCGCCACCGCACCGCATTAAGATTGTTTATGTCTGGGCGGGAAATTCGAAAAATTTCTGGTCGAATCGCGTATTTTTATGCGATTCTCAACACTTTACACGAACCAAAAACATCGAAAATACGCGTCTGAATCTTATCTTCTTTTATCTATTTGTTCTGATAAAAATTCCTTCTTCCTCTTTGATGATTTTGTCCGATGCTCTGCTCTTTGATTGAAAATATTTAATAGGGTATTTATATCACCTGCCCTGAAGTTTTGATAGACTAAAAATGAGATTGTATTTTTATGAAAAATTGATTCAGGCATAGACTTTCAAGAGACCATATAGTTCTGAAGAAAAATAATATCATTTTCGTCCGATAACTTCAAGAATGACTTGTTGAAAATATTGAATTGGAAAGCATCACGTTCTCCTATCGTCAATTGTATGGACAAGCTACAGAAATCATCGTCTGAATCTATTATTTGCGAAAGCAAAATACTCCGACGAAAATCTTATGAATAGCCGAAAAATAAGACTCTCCAGTCTTATCACATTAATATGCGCCAGACACCCTGTGTATCCGTGCAAGAAGCCCTATAGTCTAATCAGGTTTACTCGAGCACAATCCGAATCATTCATGGTCTGTCTGTCTAGAGGCTTGTCTAGGGATATAATAAAACCCACAGAGATCAAACTAAAACTCAAGCATAAATAGCCAACATAAATAGTCGACTGCAAGAGACGGAATATGATATAGCAGCTTATGCTTGGTTCATTAGTTCTCGCATAAAAACAAGTATTGCATCAAATAGAGACGATTCTTTTGCTAGTCCTATTCGAAATATCAAAAGAGCAGCAAGTTTTCTGTAAATTATAATTGAGAACATTTTGGAACATTTCTGTGAATCAACAACTTTTTCTCCAGAAGCCTACAAATTGCTTTTGATTGTGAAAGACTACACATAGGAATGAGACTGAAAATACCATTCCTTGCAAAAACGCCATATTCCGTGTGAAAATATGCATTAGGTTTGCAAGCGAATGAACTTTTGATTCCTCTTCGTTAGTTTGCGACTAAAATAACATCGCCATTTGTGGTGTGTTGAAAACGATAGGTCATACATCAGAGCTCGAAAGAAGTAAACAGCGCTGCCAAAATTCCATTTTCCTGAACGCAAACACAGGTATTGTTTTTTGCTTCGAAAAGTGTACCGATCTTACGAATTTTATCTGCATTTTCTTGCTCTTTTTGCGTCGACGATCGTTTCAAATTGTGTCTAAAACAGTACGCATCTATAAAGTGGTTTGCCCTTGTCTCGGTCTGGACTCTATTTTGCCTGCTGAATTTCCGTTGATAAGGTCTGAATAGACGCATCGGGGTTTGAATAGATACATCGGGGTCTGCAAAGTTTATCGAGCCTTTGAAGTATAGCTTCTTTTGATTGATTTCCGATATGATATTGGTTAAAGATTGCATTCAGACATATCTTTAATCTAATAATTTATCATTGAAGCACATTTAAATCAGTTTTGTCACTTAACAGCAGAAAAACTCTTTGCTCATTCGATTTTTTAACCATATTTATTCTTCGATAGGAATAGTGTGAAGAAAGTTAAATGGAAAGGATTATTCGACCGTTAAGGAATAGGACAGTTTGAAAAATTTGAGGCTCATTATCTTTTATTTTATGTTCTACATAACATCCTTCATTTCAATGAATAGCTACATAAAATGGGCGACGTTTTCTGGCTGATGATATATCCTTGCGCTTTCCCACTATATTTACTTGTTCTGTGAGCTTTGGCCAGACAGAGGCGGCTAATTTGCCGCTTTTCGCTTCGATGTTCGAGAGATGCATTACTTTTTCATGGCCTCGATAGCGCTTTATATCGTGTCTGGGGCTATTCTCAGTCGCATCATTGACTCTCTCAAATCTACTTCATCCAGCCATTTTTCTAGACTTCTGTGAAAATCACCCGGTTCGTTTAGTATCAATTTGGAGAATTCACTCTTTTTATTAGAGAGAAAATAAAGCGTTTTTCTTGGAAGATCACTAAATTCACCAATAGTGAATTTGAAAAAAAAACTCATTCATTTTGAAGTCGAAAATTAGATAAAAATAAAAAAGTTGAGCGAATGTTGCAAAAAGCTGCGTTTTTTGCAAATTTCCCCATAGACTAGCCGACAGCAAAACACTAAACGGCCGGCACTTTTCCCAAGCACTCAAGTTATATCGACCGGGCCTGCCGTCTGACCAGGCTAAATTGCCTGTGTGTTCTCGTCGTTGATCCCTATTTTTATCACCGATAAACGCAAAACGCTGCCCCGACCTTCGGAGTCTGAACTTTCACATCAGCCCTTTTTGCAGCAGCAGCAAACTTTTATAAATTCGTGTTTGCAGCTGCAATGCGCATTTCGGATAGCGAAATAATCATGACCATTTGGGACAAAGGAGGCTCAAAAATTAGGCGGACTTATGCGAAAATTCCCGTACAAACCAATATTGTGGAGAGGAAAGTGCATTTTTAGATTTCGGAAACCGGAAAAGGAAGGTAAAAAGTCGATTTTAAAACTTAGGAACCGGAAACTGAAGGTGCTTAAAATGATCGAAAATCGACAAGTTTCGGAAACGGAAGCAAAATTTCCGCCCAACACTGGTACGAACCCATCTTAAACCAAAATGTTCCACAGAAATTTTGCTGCGAATCCCGTATGAATGAATGTTCTATAAAACATTCGCCTCTTGACCCTCTCCCTAATTTGTTGTTTTGAGTCTAAAGTCTGCATAGTTTTAGACGGTTTCAGTAGGGCCTAATTTACTATTGGCCGAATTTTTCGATGCAGCAGAAGTTTGTGATGACTCGTAAAGCGAGTTATTTACGTCTTCGTCTCGGCCGAGACAAATGCGTCTGACGAAAATAAAAGAACTTGGTTAAAATGTGGAAAGGACGTGCAGCAGACCAGCCGCGTGTTTTGTGGTCAATTCACGCAAATTTAGAGTCGGCAAGCAGAAGACGAAACGTCGCAGTCTCAAACTATACACACAGCAGTGAGATAGCCCAGATGAGTCATGCGCTGTGAATTCTTAAGCATTACAAATCTTTCGAGGGTTGGCAGAACATAAATATTAAAGCAGTCTATCTGGAAGTCGTTTGAAATTTCAAGATCAAGAAAATATTTCACCAGGTCGACTTCCTCTGCAAGATTTTGCAATCCTAAAATCCCCTATCATCTTGTCTGGTTCGTCTGTCTGCCATGACTATAATTCGCTATGTTTTTCTGCATCTGGGTCTATTCTTGCGTATCATTTTCTGAAGGCTGGTTCTCTTGGGGCTCGAGGGCAAAAAGATTTAGTTTGGTTTTGTTTCGCTCCGGCCGCGGCCAGTTGATTTTCTATTTTCTCTTTTTCATCGTCGTGGCTCTGCAGTTTTCCATAGTCTTTTCTCTCTGTTATTCGGGCGCTAAAAACGCGAGCGGCTAGACGGGGCGTGGCTTTTGGGAAAGCAGACACACACAGCGAAGGACGAAATAGAGGAGAGGGAAAAGAGGGTAGAGGGAGAAGAGAGATGCAGAAAAAAATTCCGGGCAAAGAAACGCAACAAGGAACATAAGACCTAGCCAGCAGTGGCCCAAGCAGCAGACGTCGTTTCTCAGTCTCTCTCTCTCTCGCCACTCTGAGTATCTCCTCGATGTGTAGCGGGACCACTCACCGACCTTCCCCGTAGTGATCACCAATAATTCAACGGCGTTTTGTTCGGGGGAGGATTTTCGATCCATCATGAATCAGGCTAAATTTATATTCTGTATTTCGATTTTTTTTAATGATGTCCAATACATCCTTGATCCCTGTGTTCCAATTTCTTTATATCACTGATAACCTATATTGTCATTGACATAATTCTCAAAAATTATGTGCGCCTCACTTTCGAGATAGCATCAACCCCAGAGATCTACGACTCGTCGTCTCAGAATAGATTCATTTCTCATTGTGTTTCTGTCTAGTCAGGTCTTTTTCCGACTTTTCGTATTTTTTGCCTCCGACCATGGGAACTGCACTCGCATTTATATCGATGGTTTTGCCTGAGAGAGACAGTCGCGAGTCTGTGAGTTTGGCACTTTTAGTTGGCGTTTTATTGCATTCCTTTTTCTCTCAACATCATCCTGCATTCGAAATCAATGCTGGTCGCGAAATTGATTTGCATTTGTCTACGTGCGCTTTCGTGGTTTCGAGTTTCATCCATAAAAAATCATCATTGGTTCAAATCGAGAGAAGTTCTAGAAATTATTGATTCTGCACTTTTCCTATCTCATTGATTTCATCCGACATCTATGTACTGGGTCAAATTCCAGGATTAGTAATACACAGAGAACTTGTCGCGCTGGTTTCTCTCCGCTTCGCCTAGCTTTCCCATTTTCGTTCATTTGATCTCCTCCCAGATTCCCGTCTGTCTGTCGCTCGAGAATTGTTTATGCACCGGTCGGTGTCTGCCTCGTGGTGCAGCGTTTTCTCTCTTTCATGCATAAGCATGCCATTCTCATTCACGGCGAGCATTATTTTCAGGAATTGTGCCGCTACTTTGAAGTGCGCTGAGAAAAAGATATTCATACGAACGCACGTTCTAAAATTGGATCCTTGGGATTCTTCAATCACATCATTTTGTTCCGTGTACCAAATAGTTTATCATTGTCATTTAATTAATTGTTTCCTGGCTATGATCATTCTGCCATACTTTTGCCTGATTTACTCGAATTTTCTCATTGACGCTGATTTTGGTTTCGGCGGTCAGCTAGCTTCTCATTAATCACGTTTTCTCGCGAACTCATCGCCACGTTCTTCATCCGAAACTGCAGTGCTGTTTATTTTCATTTCTAATTGCGTCATTGTGTCTGTCTGGCATCTCTTTCCTGCAGCCAGTCGAGATTCATTTCACCGACACATCACCAATTCCCTTCCCTTTCTTCCTCTCTTACACTGCAAAGCATCGTCGCGTAATTACGAAGATCATATTCATTCAAAACCGAATTGCATCAGATGATGATATTCTAGTAAACAATTCTAAATATCTTGAATCATAACAATCTTCAAATAACACACATCTAGTTTCATCAGGTTTTCTGAAGGGTTCCATGGATGCTCTCACGTTATTTCGCTGATTCACTGGTTTTCACTATCGATAAATTAGTCGTGTCTTCGTCATCGTGGTCCCAGCTTCAATCCCTAACCGAAGTGGTTTCAGAATAGTGACAATCTGCGTGCGGTGTGGGTCTTCTTGCCAGGCAAGTGCCTCGATCCGGATGCTTATCGTCGAGTGGCTGGACCGCTTGCGACAGCGCTTTCTCCGTCGGCACACCTTCAACACGCTCCATCAGGAGTCCGACGTCGACGAGCCGTCCACGTCCCAACAGCCTGAGCGGATCAAAAGATCCCAGCAGGCTGAAAGGATCAAAATGAAACTGGTATGTCATTTTCCATTATAATAAATGTTCATTGTCCAGGCTTTTTTCATTTTTGTATTTTTAATCTTTA
The DNA here is from genome assembly GCA_002287525.1 of Diploscapter pachys. Taxonomy (NCBI): domain Eukaryota; kingdom Metazoa; phylum Nematoda; class Chromadorea; order Rhabditida; family Rhabditidae; genus Diploscapter; species Diploscapter pachys. Next base: position 221,636 of record LIAE01010286.1, on the reverse strand, counting down.
GCTGCGCTCAATCATGCTCGTCGATCTGATTTGAAATTCAATTTATCTTTCCTGACTTCCCTATTTGCGTGGGTGCTCTTCTCTCCCTTTCATTCATTTTTTATCATTGTTATCATGCTATGCGTCTCATAGTCACGGCGCATTTCAATTGGATGACTGACAATGTTTTTTTTACGAGCAAAAATCTTGTGGGCACCAATTCTTCTGCAAAAAATGAGGGGTTTGTAAATGGTTAGACTACAATGTGATAGCTAGAGGTTTATGGATTTGGGGGTATTCCAAATGCTCTTTGAGAGCTCAAATTTCATTTCTTCTAGTCTCTAGATTCTTTTCTCGTATAGGCTATATCAGGAGCTCTTTGCTCACTCACTCAGGACGTCAAAACACCGTCTGGGTGATTTGATCGGTCGTGAGTGGATTGTTCGCGCCCCGCGCGCGCGTTCTTCCGCTCTATTCGTTGAGTTAGCGTATTTGGTGCTGAACTATCAGGGGGGAAACGCGATCCTCGGACAGGATTTCTGAGGGAATTCTGGCATCAGGTGATGTTTTCATTTTGGGCGAATTTTATAAACTACTAGATGTGATGCGAGTAATCCGCGCATGCAGCTGCTTGTTTGTACATTGAATGGAAGGAAAGGGCTGTCTAGACACTCGTCCCTGTCTGGCGCAATGCTAGACGATAGACAGTCAGACAAATAGATAGTCCCAAATTCTCCCCCCGATAGATCGATAGAGAGGAAGCGACGCACACGCGATGCAGAAAACGATAAGCGTGAAATGAATCAAAGACAACAGAAGCAAAAATTACGATCTATATTGATATTGTGTGGTGTGCAAGGCATCAGAAATCGCGAACAATCGAGAAAGACTAGATTCAAGCGATGATTTCATCGTTATTTCCAAATTTGTAATCATTATAAACTTCCCTACTTAGCGACAGACTAAATTTAAATTGCAAATCATGTGCATTCCATGAAATCATTGACATTTTATTTGCTATTTTTGAGGGATCATTATATTCTTCTCAGACTTTCATTTCACGACGAAAAATAATGTCAGCTCTCAATATTTTGGCTTGGAATCAGAAAATGTTTTCCAGGATATGTCTAGACCATGATCGTTGATCATTTCTCAAGAGTTGATACGAGAGAAATGTTGCGAAACGCTTTTTCCCGTCTGTGTCAGTCTAATTGCCTATTTTTCCGAGCTGCTACGAGACGAGACAATAACAACAATGCGAGTCTGACCTAGTTCGCAATCTAGAACCTTTCAAATCAGTCATTTGCGATAGTTCAGTCTGATCGCCTAATCATATAATTGCACACACTCTCCTGTGTGTCTAGAGTAGTTTTCGCACAAATATCTTTTCGAACTCGGTCGGGGGTTTTTCTTCGTCTGTCTGGGACTTATTGTTAGAATTCAAGGAACTTTGACCGTAAACTTGTGTCGTGTCTGGCGCCCCCAAAATATTCGCGAAAGAGATGAAGTAAACATGAATAATTTTGTTCGCTTTGTTTATTCTTGGAATGTCTTCAGTGTCTGGAGGCTCAAAATGATATTTCGCTTCAAAAATGAAAATATCTCCGCGGCTAAAAATGAAGAATAAGTTTATTCAAACTCAATGACTAATGAAGGGTTGAGATTGCTCTCGGGGTGAAAAAAACGCGACGGCGGAGGGGGATTGAAAATGTCGGACGACCAAGTTGAGCTTTTCTCGTTCGATGTTCTAAAGCAAACACTCGGGGCTTTTTCCATTTCCTTCGTACTAATAATTTGTATTTATAAATGGCCTACAATTTCCACAATTCAAATGTGTAAACTATTCTTGGAAAAGTTCATCAGCGAAATTCATGAATGAGAAAATATATTTGAACAGCAACCCGACAACAGTCTAGCAGTAAAATTAGACCGTCGTCTGTCTGATAAGTTGACCTTCTTGCACAGAAGAAATTCGAAGTTTCGCTTTTAGTTTGCATTTTCACTGCTATTATCAATATCTAATGCGCTTAGGACCACCATGTGTTTCACGACACTCTTTGAACAGCTGAAAATATTCGTCTAAATCGTCTTTCACATTTCAAATGATGAAAAATCGACGTCAAAAGCTCAATTTTCACAAAAATATTTTCGTGAAAACTCTGCAGGGGAAATCTTTATTGTTGCGCTTTAATCTGTTATGGGCCTGTCTTAGCTGAAAACGCGCGTTCCGGGCGGCGAATTAGAAGTGTTTAGACTAAGGAAATCTGGTTATTAGTAGAGGATCTTTGTTGATCCCCGTCTAGTCAGACATGCCATGCGGCTCGAAGAATACTCAGATATTTAGGATTTAGGATGTTCTAGATTTAATCTGCATACACAGATAATATCCAACTCGCTAACTAATCGCGTAATTTTCGTCTGGCAGACATTTATCGTCATTTTCCCATTAGACGTCCAAAGTCCAGCTCTAAAGTTGAATTAACATGTAAATTTACCCTCGTGTTCGAGTTATCTTGCTCTCTAGACTGGCCGGGGATAATCAACTCGCTCTCGAGTACTTGTCTGGGTGGTAATGCAAATATTGCCAAGCCGCGCGCGCGCGCACTCGTTCTCGGAATGAAATACTATACTCTAGCCCCGCAATAAAACGGCGAGACAAGCCAAAACTAATGTCCCGGATTATCGAAAGCGCTCCATAAATTTTGTTAAGTTTTAATATCCATGCATTTTAGTTGCAACTTAAGTCTCAAATGAGTTGGTCTTTCGATCTCTCTTGCTGTTGGACTCCGATCTAGTTGTCATAATTTCGACAAATTGGGGAATAGAAGGAAAGACACGTAGCAACCCGATGCGCGTGCATTTCGAGAGTTTTGTCGATGAGTTGCAGTCATCGGCACGAGATTTTTGGTCGAGCGTGAAAAACTTCCGCGTTTCACTCGCGATGCACTGCTTCGCCCGCTGCATTCTCTCAATGCTTTGCAGACTAGCTCTCCCCCATGCATTTCTCCTACATTATTGTTCACTCGCCAAGCAGCAGTTGTGTTCTCTTCCTTCATACTTGTCCCCATTTTTTGCGCTCCTCCATTCTTTTCATCGTCTACTTGTCTGCGCGCGCCCGCTGTTCTGTTCTTCACGCTTGAAGTCTGCGCGACGCGTGTCCGGTCTGCTGAATTTCTCCATTTGTTCAACAAAGAATTCCCTATCCGTAGTTTGCACTGAAGGATACTTGACGAAAAACGCCTGCAGCCGATCGAATTCTCCTCCATCAGACACGCACAAGTTATTCTTATACCAACATTTTTTGCTCTGCGCGTTCGCTTCCGAGTAAAACTGGGGAATTTGTAAATTCAGGAAAAATCTGTAAGATGAAGAAATAGAGACCATCCGAAATTTCCACTCGCTATGAAAAAGCCTGCTAAAGGGATAGAGATAGAGGTTAGGGTATGATAGGGTGGCCGTTAGCCTACCCAGAACCTACCCTATCCATTGAGACCAGATTTGATATATCTGATGTCTGCCTATATGGATTTATCGGGCTTTTTTCATAGCGAGTGGGAGTTCGAGAAAGCCGAAATAGGGATGTTTATGTCTAGACAGTAAAAAAGACGGGTTCAAAGACAGTTCAATGAGACCTATAGCAGCGGAGAGCGTAATTGTGTCGCATAAATAGATCTGCATCTGTCTGGGATTTGAAGAGTGCAGAAATATGTCTAACATGCGGAAGATTGATGACAATTCTGATACACTTGGACTTGTCACCTGAAATTTGGGATCTATTGCATTTTGAATTGATGCATGTCGCATTAACACTCGTCAAGTATCTTCGAAGAGTTTCTCAGAGTTGGACTGGAACCAAATAGATACGATTTAGACAGTTAACACCGAAATCCTTCTTGATTGATTGACATTGCGCAGTGTCTCATCGCCAGCAGCGGGAGTCATATTTCAGAGGCCGGGAGGCTTTCATTTCTTTGTCTCTCATTATGCCTTATCGCTTTCCAGACAATGTCAAAATCATAAACAGGCCTTGATAAAGTGACTGCGTCTTTTCGAGAGATCGCAGCGAAGCAGACCCAGACAGTCAAACAGACAACCGACGAAGAATAACAAATACCAGAAAAGTGATGACGTAGACGGGGATGCGCATCTGATTTCGGTCATGCCCTGCTACTTTTTCGCTTTATTTGCACCTTCTGGAGATCTGGAGGGTTTTATCAGAAAAATTTCCGCCCAAAGTCGAAAAACCAGATACACCACCAAAGATAAAGCCACAAAGATAATTGATTGGCATCGTAGTTTTTGCAGAAAAATGTGTAGTTTTTACTTTAGGAATTCTGCAAAGAAACAGGTCGAATTAGCCAGTAGTGCATTAGTGCGAAAGTGTATCTGACACACCTCACTTCAAAACCATAGGAAATGCCTCGTAAATGGGTTAGATTCTACTTAGGCGAAATTCTTCGGTACGCCTACAAAAACAGCAATAGCGCATTTTGCACAGGCTAGATCCTATTAATTGTCCTCCCTCGCATGATTTGCGGATTGACTCATTCCCATACAGGCGTGCACGCAAGAATGAATGTGTCTACAAAATGCAAAAACGCGGAATAGACGTAAACAACCACGCACAGCTCATCGATCGATCAATTTTTTTTGCAAACTAAAATATTTCTCTTCCAATTCCTACGTTTCTTCAAAATAAAAATAAAGACATATCATTTCAGGCCCCGTATTCTTTAAGTGAAGAATATAGCAAACAAGCCTGAGATTCAAATCAGAAAAAGCTTCATCATCTAATGTCTCTGAGACAAAAGTTTACAAAAACTGCCATCTCTGCCTCATCAAAGTCGGGGCTTCTTCTTACTTGCTTGATACTCTTTCTTATGTGTAGTTTAGAACTTCCGCTTGCTCGACTAAAAATGTGTGCAAGTTTTGTCAGACATCGGAGCAAAGCAGAAAAACATCATTGAATTTCCAAGATTGACGAGACAGAGTGCAAGCGCAAGCGCGAATCACTTGAGATTATGATTAATCCAGCGTTCGACTGGAAATGTAGTCTGGGACATGCAAAAACAGAAACATAGAGTTCGAAAACGTATTCAAATAGCGATATTTAATCGTCGAATTTCAGGAAACGCTCAGATACAAATACGCTCATCAGCCACACGACAAAGCCACAAGCGATAAGGTAAATCATCGAAGAAGAAGGGTGCACTAAGTTTCGACTAAAACGATCTTCAAGCACTTAGAGTTAAAAAATATATAAAAATTTAAATGAATATAATTCAGGACGCTTGCATCTGCTGTACGGAGTACCGAGCAGCGATTCGAGCAGAGCCCTGTGGTCACTGGATCTCATGCGGTCCATGCTTCGTCAATATCTTTGAAGTACTTGTTTTTCTCTCGCTCAAACCTCAAAATCCGCCTTTTAGAACTCGCTGAAAAACCCGTACACGATTCCCGCATGCATATTTTGTAGGACACCTCTGAAGGGTGTCGCGTACCGACGGAAGCGGATGCGTCGGAAGCCGAGGTTCGACAATAAATTCGACGAAATGTACCGATTATCCAATGGAGGTTGGCGGGATTTATTTTATTCAGAAAAAATAAAGAAATTCCAGATTACTTCTTCGGGGAACGTTTCAATGAGCGTCCTGTGACGATACGAACAGAGAATATTATGGCTGAGGAAGACTGGATTCGAATGGGAAGACCATATGTTAACAAAGAAATCGTTACTGGAAATACATGCAGTTCTTCTAAATCTACAGAATCATATATGGTAAGACCACCAAATGGTACAAAGTTGGTAACCTTGTTGATTCAGACGATTGGTTCTTTCGGTCATTCAACCATTGGCAACACGAATGACTCAACCTGCACCCAATCGACCAACTTCTCAACGATCACTTCGAAGTCTTTATGATCAACTTCACCTTTCCTGAAGTTCCTGTTGGAGTTCTTGCCACTTTAAAAATTCCAGTGACGACTTCACCCAACTTCATGGGTGATTTACGCGTGTATTTTCTCAATTTCGACTAATTCATGGGTACCTGTCATTCTGCTACTGAAATTCAATTCGAATAGGGGTAATTGCCTAGGTGATATTCGAAATGCCTGATTTTCTCGTACCGAGACAATTTCCACCTGCCCAAATAATAGCTCGTAAGCGTGCTAATTATATATGCTCTAAAATTGCCTGCTTGCCTCAAGAAAGCAGTATCTGAACGAAAACTTTCAACACAACAACGCAAAAAGTAGGCGTAGTTGAAAAGTAGTGACATAAAATGTCGTACTTAAAATTGGGATGCCAAAAGTTTATTATGAATAAAACCAATACTTTTCAAAATCGCCAAAGTTATCAAGTAAATATCAACTATATTGGTATTTTTCCTATGAAAAGGATGAAGAAAGTTCAAAATAGCGATTTTTATCGGAAGATAGAAGTTTCAGACGCTCTTTGAACTGTCGCTTCACATTCCATTGGTTGGAAAGAAAAACTATAGCTTTAGTGTCAATTAATTAGTCATTCAGGTCGTAGATTGTAGATTAATTAATGAATTATCAAATGGTGAGTGAGCCAGAATTAGTAAAATGTACTACTTTCATTAGTCCAATATAAAATAGCGCATTTTACTAATTCTCTCCGGGTGTCATACGTCGTGCAACGGGTGTGCATGAGGATTCAACAATTTACATTGAATTTAAAACAACGTCATTTCACGAAACAACGGCTAAAAGCAATGGTAAAAACGAAAATAAAACAACGTTGAAGTGACGGCATAATAGCATTAGTTGAGTGCATACACATACTACACCATATTTCATGTGAATTATATTTGATTATAGTAATATCTTGATTAGATTTTGTTTGTTTGAGAAGTAAATGATCATATTTACCAAAATTAGCGCGTGCGACAGATTTAAGAGCATATGTTGTTATTCTCTGCTATGTCTGGTAAATATGTATTTTAGAGTTTCACCCTATTTATTATAAATCTAAAAGATCATGGAATCAACATATATATTTTGTGAAGTTTGGTGTATATCAATATGCTATGCATACATTGAAATTCAGAGCTGTTTTTTTCAAATATGAATTAAAATTCGCAAATTTTGAGAATTTAAAAATCAAAAATAGCTCTGAAATAGTGGAATAAAGTTAAAGTTCAAAAATGCTAATTCTCTTGAAAATTATCTGCTAATTTTCTCATTCTCGCCTTATATTGCCCTTTACCCAACACTCAATTTTCGATTACATGTATCATATGTTGCTTAGTGAAGCCAATAATTTCATATAACATTATCATACCGTAAAAATTAAAATAGAATTCCTTGGCCTTATAAAAAGGATGACTAATCAATTCAGCGGGACTAGTATTTTAGATTTTACGGTAGAATAGATTTTTAGATGTGAGTATTTCATGCAAAGCGAGAAAATAGTATCGAAGTACTTGCATTCTAATTTTTTGTATCATAAGTCACTTCTAATTTATATTATTTTATGTAAATAGAGAAACTATAATAAATCACTTGAAAATTAAATCTCCGAGTTCGATAAGAATTGAGAAAGATTACCGGCATGAATTGACACAAATCACCAAAATCACCAGTATTTCATCGTGAGAAAATGTATCATTTTGTCGAAGTCGTAGAAGTGGCTCTGGAAAAGAATACAGGGTAAAAAATGAAATTTTCAGAAGACAATTCAGAGAGGAAAATATTTTTAAAGAAATATTGAAAAAAACTTGAATTTTCAAGAAAAGTCAGGTAGATAGAACTTTGTTTTCGAAAGAACAATCTTCAAAAACATGATAATTTTTCCAAAGGAACAATTTTCGTAGAATACAAATTTTTAAGAAAGGGCAGAAAATAAGAAAACTTAAAATCAACCGACCTGTTTTTGCCTCCACTTGTTCCAGTGCACCTCCAATCGGTCCATCTGCTGTATCAAGTCCTCATCTTCACTTTCGCTGCTTCCTTCATCAATTTCTCGAGGAGGACTCTGAAAAATCGGTATTTTAAAAAATCCAGTAGCCGTATTTTTGGGCGGAAACCAGCTAAGGTCGTGTCCCTCGCCCGTGTTTTCATTGAATTTCGTGATAAACTGATGCTTGGAGTCTATGATCATCATTTTATCATGAAAACACAATTAAAGGTGATAAGGAAAAAATAGCGAAATAAGGGCGAGAAGAAACGAGCTATCGATTTTGGGGTGCGACCTATTTTCGAAAAATGTGGCACCTCTTCCTCTCCGTGGAATGAGCTCACACACTTCATTCTCGGACGTGAGTTCGGGGTGCCACCCGCGAGATAGTATGCGAAAATGTGCGAGAGCAAGGGGTGCGCGACCTCTTGAGCAAAAAATACGGTTACAGAAGAATCGCTTTTTTCAAAATTTCAGAAGAAGAAAAAATCATTCTTTCCAGAAACATTGTTAAAAATCGACTAACCGATGAAGGGGTCAAATTCTTCGCCTTCCGTCGTTTCTTAAGCATTTTTCGATGTTTTCTGCGCTCGGTGTGATTCGGAAAGTAGTCATCACTGTGCTCCGACAAAATGTCGCTGAAAAAAGACGATTTTTTTAATTCTCAAAAACGGCAATTTTTAAATCACAGAAAATCATGAAACTTATGATCAAAAATATGAGAAAATATGTCTTGCCCTATCCTTTCCTGATCTATTTTTTGTCTTATTCCATAAAATGTCATGATTTAAAAGAGTGTTAACCTGGAAGTTTCACTGCTCCTCTCATTTCTATCAGAAGTTCCCGACATTTCCTCAACTTCGTCTTCAGCAACGTCCAGATCGAGCGAAACTGGGGATCCTGTCGCTATTCTGCTCCGGTTGCGAGATCGCGTTCCGTAGGGACTCTCGGTACGAGGCTCGTTCAGGATGATGGAAGGCGATCTGGTGCCGGGCTCCTCTCGATCCACGTTTCTTCTCTTGGTACGAGAGCTGGTTCGTTGTGCGGAATTTGAGGTACGGGGTTTCTCTCCGAGTATTTTGCGTCTGTAGATCTCATGTTCAGTGCAGATGGGCGAACAGTGAAATGTGGACGGCTCCTTCATCGTCTCCAGCTTCTCCTGAAATCAAAATCGTTGTTTTTTTCAAAATCAATAGCCGTATTTTTTGTCCCAGAAGTGCGATCTCAAAAGAGGTCGCACCCTTCGAATTGGGGAACGAGATTTAAACTATCGAAATGATTGTTTTTTATGCACGAAATTGTTTTTTCTTGTTGGAAACAACTCCTCTGAGTCCATGACAAGTTGATCAATAGAGAAATTATTCGAGAAAAACTAGATTAGCCTTGAAAAAGGTTTTTCAACACGAAGGGGTGCGACCTCGTTCCCGCTCAAAAATGAGCAAAAATACGGCTACAGGGGTAACTTCAACCGTAAGTTAAAAATATCGATGGATCTTCAAGTTTTAATACTAGAGCTAAGTCTGACCACTTTTATCATAAATCACCAGTTCATATGATCATCATTTGTGACATATAAAATTTAGTTCTATCGAATGTAGGGGGATGAGAAAGAGTTAGTTAATTTTACGATTGGTTTTCACGATGAGCTAGCCAATTATAAAAGAAGCTGTAAAATTAAGCCCTAGGGTTAAATAAATTCGTAAAAAAATCTGGTACCTGAGCGATGAGCGTTTTGAATTCGGATGGATGGCCGAGTGGCTCAGGAGGGAAGAGAACCAAATCGACTTTGCGCTCGCGAGGCTCCGACTGACTTTGTTCGAAATGTCGGGCATTCTAAAAGTCGATTTTTTGCCAAAGTAAAAATCAACGTTAATCAAAATTTTTAAAAATTACCTTGATAAAAAGCGGAATTTCGATAGGAATCTGCGTCATCAGGTTCTCGCAAAGTTGCTTGTAGCTGGAAAATTCAATTTTAAAAAAATCAAAATTTTAGCAATGAATCAAAGAAATTACATTTCATGCCCGATGAGCTGATTTTCCAGCATGACGAAGGCAGAATAGAGAACATGTTCTGACTCTCCTAAAAATTTGAATCAGAAGAAGAATATTTTAGAAAAAATAGACATTTTTAGAAACAATCAATAATTAAAAAAAAAATTACCGATAATTTTCGCGAACCGTCTCATCAAATCAGCAAAAATCGGTGAGAAACTGGGTCTGGCATTTTTGAGCAGAGCCTGAGACGTTTCCATTGACATGAACGGCAATATTTCGGAGGGATCCTAAAATTGAAAACGAAATAATCCAGCCGTTTTCGACACCGTAACTTTGGAAAGTTTTTTTTGTTGTTGAAAATTACGATATAAAAACAACGAATGGACACAATAAAATGCAATTAAAATGTTTAATTAGAGCTGTCATGTGAGTGTTAAGATGACGCCCACCTGACCTCCATAAATTTTTCAAATTTCAAACCCAACTTCACACTCAGCAAGGTTGGTGTTTTCTAACAAGTCTCTTTAATTAATTTAAAAAAAAAAAAAAACTCACAAATAAGAGCGAATTCGCGTGGTTTCGTCTTTCGCGAGCGAACGACCTGTTGAAAATGCCGACCCAGAGGTAGTTGGGGCGAGGGTGTTTCTGAGAATTTTTAAAATAAGTTCTGGAAAAATAAATGACTTTTCAAACAACGGGTAAAAATATAAGATTCAGAAAAAAAAAACTACAGCTTGATATTCAAAGCCGGTATGATTCGAGCAATTTCTCATTTTAAGGAAAGATAGAATTTTTCTAAGTTTCAAACAATACTAAAGATTGACGTTCAGAAGCTACCATGTTCTGAGTAATCCAAGATTTCAACAAAAACAATCTATGAAATAAGAAATAAATTCTTTAAAATAACATTTAAAAAAGGTTTAAAAAATCTTACGATGTATCCTTCAGCGGACGGGAAAAGTCTGTGCCAGAGCACCTTTCTTTCTTCTGACATTTCTTGGCACTCAATTTTTTCACCAGCGAACTCGACTCGATCCTCCAGATTCTCGAAAGAAATCGACTCGAAGTCCAGGCAGTGATGCTGCAAGTTCACCTTTCTTTAAATCTTCTTATAAAGATATATTTCAAGTTTCTCCCATTGCATAAAAATCTCAAAAATTAATCGTATCTAGCTGATTGGTTCCTCAAAATATTAGAAATAGAAAGAAAAAATCAACACATTATAAATTAGCGTCCAACTTTCCTATATCTAATCAAGGTTTCAGCCGTTTTTTAATAGTTTTAGGACTTGGGTGCAAACTTATTAAACATCAAATGATAAAAATTTGTAAAAATATACATTTTTTTTAATGATTTACCTCGTAGTCTCTCACGAAAACGTCTTTCGCTGCTTTTTGAAATTTGGCGGCGTTTTCAGGCTGATTTTCTCCGTATTCATTCACCACCACTGTTTGGTATCGTAGGGGCACTTAAATTAAGAAAAAATCTTTAAAAACGAAAAATGTTATTTATTTTAATTTTTTTAAATAAAAAAAATCCCACTGTAAATCGCATCCTCCGAATTATCATCGACCTTCCGGAAGTCCGCGCTCTCCGGGAAAAGATTCGGAATTCTGAAGGTCTGAAAACAAAGATGCTTCCCGAATTTAAAGAAACAATGCTCCCAAAATCAATAAAAAATGTTCCGACAAAATCAATAAAAAATGTTCCCGAATATTTCCAAATCTAACCTGATCCAAATTGATCGCTTGCGGAATGCACTGTCTGAAGCCACACTCTCTCTTATTTTCGAAGTAGTCTTTCCAGACGCCCTTCTCGGTAAATTGGGTATGGTCGGGCGCGGCTCGGTTAGAATACAGAGGAAGAACGGGTTTGCTGGAATTTCAATTTTAGGGATTAGTGTGTTCTTTTAAAGACTAGACTGTTTGTAAGATTCTAGAATTTTCTTTCGGGTTACTGTAATTTAATAAAAGGCTACTGTATCATGTTCAAATTACTGTGATTTGCCCACCTCTGTTGCAGAACCTCGTTCGGGAGGTGGCCCTCCCAAACCATCATGCGCATTTTCAGCTGGTAGGCCCATTCGACTACATCAAAACTGTCTGCTGCTCTTTCTTGAATAGTGCTCTGAAATTCTTTCATCACATATATTGAAAGATAGGTCGTGAAAACAAGCTGGCATATTTTATCTTTAAAAAAAAATTACCTTCATATTGTATTCTGTTTTCCCGTCCAGTCTGAAGATCATCTTTAGTGCCATCAAAATCGCAGCCATCATTTTGGTTTCCAGCGTGAAAAAAATACTGGAATTTTTAAAAAAAATAACTTGGAAATAGAACAATGAGAAAACCCACTCTGCCTGTCCCGAATTGAAAGCGGAAACGGCCGTGGGTCGGGGCAGGAAAAAGCTCAAAAATCCAAATTGATGCCCCCCAACGTCTCGCATCTCAGCGACATCCCGGAAACTCACACCCTGAAATTTTGAAGTTCGAGGAAAAAATCGAACATTTACAGTTAAACAAATTTCTAACATGCGTTTCATGAAACATTGAAATAATAACCGTTTTCAAGACGCAACGTTCATTGCGAAGGCTCTTGCTATTAAAAATCGTATATAAAGCCTCACATTTCCAATGTTCCCCTGCCGTTTCAGGCTTTCTTGATCCAGTGTTGAAGTGATCGGTGCCAATTGGAGAATTGCCAAAATTCGGGACATCAGATCTCGAGGCAAATTCAGATTATGCAAAATTCGGCACAGGGTCTGAAAATGTTCTTCTATTCTACTTTAATATTTCTTGTATCGTTTTCCTATTTTAGATAATGTTTCTTGCAAATTATGTTAAACATCGATAAAATCGACCTGGGTATAAATTCTAAACTCAAAAGTTGTAGAAAACAAATTTTCAAATGCTTCAATTCTTCTAAAACAAAATTCGAAACTGACCTGCTCCTGATGAATTTCCAATGAGTGCGTCAGGTTCAGTGATTGCCAGAGCGCGGAGACGATGCGGAAATACTCGTAGAGGGGGTAGTTCTGAAAAGCGAAAAATACAAATTTTTTAAATCTCAAAAATTGCAAAACTCATCTTCTTTTATATATTATAAAAAGTGAATTTAAATGGACTTTCTTTTAATTTTCAAAACTCACCCTTTTATTGAACAGACTGACGGCCGCAGTCGAGCGAAGGTCTTTTGTGTTCGACTGTATGCCAATCATGATAATATCGACATAAGTGATGCCGAACCGATTTTCGCGGATCCATCTGAAAATTCCGATTTGTTCATAGAATTATTTTTTAGAAAAGTTAAAACATCTCAGCATCTAAAATACTGGATAAATCTATATTTTTCTATCCGATTTTGAAATTTAAATAAAACGAAACTATTTTTACGAACCTCGTAATATCCGAAATGAGCACCCACTGACAGCCAACCATCTGACAGGAAATGTAGAGAATCGCGACGAGAAGATCAGTGGTTAGTGGGACTTTGATGGTCTGAAAATCAATGGTTAAGGAAGGTAATATTTTCTAAGTAAAATCGATTATTAGAAAAAGCCACAGTAGTCTATTTTAAAATTCAATTTGTTATGGATTGCACTGCTATAAAATAATTGCTGAAGAAAACTCTTACATTAGTGTACACCTTCATCGAAATCCCCGTTTCGATAATTTTGAAGGAGGCTATTTTCGAAATTTTCGGCTTCCGCTTCGTCGACGCCGCCTCGGGTTTCACGTCGAGCGGCTGAAAAATTGAAATAAAAAAATTCGCATTCTTCATTAAATTTGCTTTTGTTCTTGTCAAAACTAAAAGATAATACTAAAATTTCACAAGGCAATATCTTACTTTCAATCTGGAGAGATATTTTAGAAAGAAAGAAAAAAATAATCAAAATCATATCTTTATCTTTCTTTCCAATCTAATTCTTGAAGAAAGCTAGATTTCAAAGCCTCTAAAATCAACAATTTCATATCTTAACTTTTAAAATTAGAAGAAAAGTAAACTTTCAACATTTTTGTTATCAAAAATTCCAAAAATGAACCTGAAACTTTCGTTTCTAAGAAGTTTAACTTTCAAGAGAAAATTCAAGATAACCTTTCTCGTTTTAAAATTAACATAGTTTCAGGAATCTGGACTTACATTTTCCGTTCCACTCAGCCCTTCATCCCCGATGCTTTCTTCATCCTCCTGTTCTTCCAGCTCCAGATTTTCATTCACGCCCTCTTGCGTTAGGAGTTGCCACGCGTCCCCGGCCTGACTCAGCCTCGTTCGCGATCGCTCCTTCCTCATCCTTTCCTCCTCCTGACTTTCTTTTTGACGCTCGAATTCTCTGAAAATTTTGAACTCAATCCAGATCTCATCCCTATCCCTTCATCATGTGTTAAGGAATAGTGGATAGTTTCAGATAAACTAAAATCAGAACAATAAAGTTAACTATCGATTCGGTCTTAAGCAAGAAATTAATATAAGAACTAGATTTAAACCGAAATTTGAAAGAAAGATTTTTCCAACTTTTAGATTTAGAAAAATCACTATCCCAATCCATAATTCGAAAAAATGCGTTGATTTTAATTCTTTCAATCCCTTTTTGAAACCTACATACACATTCTTGTTTTCCAGCTCGACAACGAACATTTCCTCTATGTTGTCTGTCATTTCGTCGTCCACGAACGCGGCGCCGCAGTGTTTGAGGTAAGTTTTAAACATTCGAAGGGCGGTTTCCTGAAAACATTGACTTTTTCCGATTTTTTTCAAACCTACCGGCAATTCCTCGGGAAAGCCCATCTCTAAATTCATGACGGCGACGCATTTGGCGAGGACCTGAAAACGAACAAAAAATTTAATAGAGCCAGTGGAATCTAAAAATTAAAAATGCAATAATTTCTTGAATTTTGGGAAATTTTAAAACATAAAAAACGCGATTCTAAAAGATTGAGAAATGAAAATATTTAGAACTTCTCGAAAATTCTGATTATAAAAAGCCTTCAAAGATAACAAAATCTACAAGTCAACTTGCCTTCGTAAAAGTCGCTAATCTCAAACCGCCAGTTTTCAGGGCAGGCCCAATCGTCCCGAAGGTCGCGTGGTAACTGTCGATGGTTTTCGGGATATTGCCATCGGTAGCCGATTTCTTGAATTCACCGAGGTGGTCAGACTGAAAACTTTTAGATCTCTTTTCAGAAAGTTGTCAATCCTTTTGAGGAGAAATATTGATCCTATTTCAACGCAATCAATTTCCGTTGAAACATTTTAATCTAGTTTGAATCTTTTTCTTATAATTAAAAAAATCCAGCCAACCTTGACTTTGCTCTTCTTCGCCGGCGTCCCCTCTTTCACGCTCGAGATGTCTTTAATCTGAAAAACTTACAAATTTTACGGGAAAAATTCCAAGTTTCACCTCCTTCGTTTTCCGTTTTGTCTTGCTGCTTTTCAACTGCTGGTTTCTACCGAAGTACTGGTCGTCGTCTTCGAGAGCAACTTCTTGGAAAGTCTACAGTTTTAAAATTTAGACAATTTAGAAAATTAAGTTAAAAAAACAAAATCTTTAAAATTAGAATATTGCAGCGATTTTTATGCGTGCTTAAAAAATCTGTTAGATAGAGGGATCTTTGCAAATATTTAGATTTAAAACGGGTTATGTCTATGATGATCTGAAGAAAACACAGTGGGAATTTGAGATGCCATTGCTTTGTGGCGAATAGTAATAAATAAATGATAGAAAGTTCCATTTTATAATCAAGTATTCAAACTCTTTCAAAATCCATGAGTCCTTTCCTTTCCACCCCTTTCACCCCCCTCTTCGTTAGCCACTATGGTCAAGTGGTAGTGCGTTTGGGTTTCGAATTGTGGCAAAAATGGCTGATTAACAATGATGAAAACTCGTGACCTATTCTCGGAAGACTGTCGCTGGAGCGTCGCCTGAATAAGGCCAAACCCAACGTTTCCGGGCAGCCGAAATGAGGAAACAGGTTACTGACTGAGCCAATCAACCATTTGGGAAAATTAAGTCAAAATATATTGGGGTAATTATCCTAACTAGATAGTTGAATGGCTACTACAATCAATTATCCAGAAAATTAGGCCAATTATCAAAACTAGAGGGTAATTAACTCAATTACTTGGTCTTTTCAATAGTTTATCGAGGGATAATTAGGATAGTTATCAAAGATTAAAGATATTTAATTCAAAAATCAAGGATGATTAGGGGTAATTATCATGTTAGCTAACGGTAATTAACTCACATTTAATTGCTCGCCGCAGGCTGAACAGTACATGAGTCCATCGATAATTTCTGTCTGGCTTGAGCCACAGGAGGAACAAAGTGGTTGCGTCGCGCTGGTACTGGCCCGCATTTCTGGAAAATCTTAAAATTTCAAATCTACCCAAAAATTAGGTATCATCCACCAACCCAAATGGTATAAAAATGAATAAAATCTAACAAAAAAATCAGTAAAATAATTTATATTTAAGTCATCGATAAAATCACCGTAGCCACGAGAAAAATAAGTGAAATGTCGGATCTTTTTAAGTATGAGCAGGGATTTTCAAATGATGATTTTGGAAAATAAGTCACAACTAAAACCGAAATAAATGATATCTAAAATTGAGCTAGAAAAACGATAAAATAAACCAATTTTGAGCATCAGGACAATGAGGAAAATCATGGACATAATACATTTTCACAAATAAGTTGATGAAAGATAGGACTTTGTGCTAAAAGTGATAATAATATGACCCCGGTATTTGGCTAACTTGCCATTTCAAATTTAGAAAATAACGAAAAAGTAAATAGATATGTCTTGATAAGTCGATAAAATGCTGAGAAGAAAATAAAGTTTTTTCTTCAAAAAGATCTTTCCAATCAATACAGTAATTGTCTAGTTCCTTTGAAAATAAGCGCGCATTCATACTTTCTGACATCGTGTAAATGTCAAGCGAAGTTACGCGTAAATTTTAAAAACCGATGTCAAAAGTATAAATTCACCATAATGGAACTTACAAAAGGATAAAAAACCACACCTCCATTATGCAATTTCTTTAATTACTGCAATTTCGCGGTTTAGTTGTTTCGAACGAGTTTCGCTGCGAGGCCCAACGCCATTTGGTATTCGAGTTCCATGTCCGCGGTAAATCCGGCGACATTTTCCAATTGAGCAATGAACGAAGAGAGGGATTTCTGAAAGAAATAATCAAATGTTCCTTTCTTCAAAAAAAGATTTTTTATCCAAACATTTTCCTCGCGTAATGATATCTTCAACAAATTCGGCGTTTTGACTGTTCATTGAAACCAACAATAACTATTATCAAAAGTTAAACTATTTCAAGTTTAAAAAAGATTTATCTTCATCACTCTTCTAATCAGCGTTATCTACACAATTCTCGAAAATTTAGAAACTGCTGAATTCAACACGCTTTTTCAAAAGATACTTTTTCGTAGTATAAAAGTGTAAAAACAAATGACAGAATGCGAACATTCGATTTAAAAGCTAACAAGTTATTCAATCTTTAAAACGTCATTTTTAAGAAAAAAACCAAAATGTCCAACCTTGAACCTTTCAGCCAGCCCGAGGAAGGCCATTTCGAAGTGTCGGACGAGGACTTCGTAGGCCAACTTTATCCTCATCGTCTCTTCGCTCTTCCTCGTTATTGTCAATTCTGAAAAATAATTTTTCTTCAAAAAATTAAAGAAAACTGATTTTTAGTCTTAAAATGATGAAATATTATAATATTAAATTGCTTTGAATATATAACTTTTTCTCAGGTATTTTAAAAGAAAATAATTTCTATAAGTTCAAATAATTTTCAAAAATCCCCTTACTTTGAAATTCAGCCTTGGTGATGGGCTGAACATCGGAGTGGAATTTGTTGGCGAAATCCCTCAGCTTTCTCGAGCACTCGTCCGTCATCTGCACCAACTGCATGATTGTGTCATTGATGATCTGAAATTGACGGAAAGGTTTTAAAAAATAACAAATAAAAAGTCATTAAAACGAAATTGAAAAATAAAGCAAAAAATTACCTGATCCTTTTTATCCTGGAAGAGCGCGGTTTCGATTCTGGTCAGATACTTTCCGTGCATTTGTTTGACCTCTTCGAAATCCACAGCGACTGTAGCGGCTTTCTTCATTTGGCGCTCGAAAGTCAGGTTGATCTGCAAATTTTATTTTATCTTCGAAACTATTATTTCGTTTTTCATTTTCGCCATTTCTATTGCTGTCAACTTATCTAGACTCGCGATAAGCTTTACTGAATATCTAAGAAAAGTTCCATATCAAAGTGAGTTCATTTACTACTGAGCCAATTTAAAAATTTTCATTTTTTAAAAATCTTTTTTCAAACTCACCACTTCATGAATGTAGGACCTCAGCTGGACCATCACGTGATTGCAGGAATATCGAAGCTCGGTGATCTTATGCACCAGGAAGTCGATTGCTCCTGAAATAAAAAAATGGAAAAATATAAAGCTCTAATCTATTTTTGAAAAAAAATTTCAAATGGATAATATTTTGCTGAAAACGAAAAAGTGCAATATTTTCAATTCAAAGTTGGTATTCCCAAAAATACACTTTCAAAGCATTAAAAAATAGACCGTAATATATTTGTTAAATCTCACCCTTAGCCCTGGTCGCAATTCTTGTCGAGTTTTGGATGTCGGTAATCAATTTCGCATCGCTCAACATCGTCATTCGCATCAGCTCTATCGTCCAGATGAATTGGAACAGTCTTTCATAGCTGAAAGAGATCATTTTTTGAAGAAAAATTGTTATTTTCTTTTAAAAAAATTTTTTGAATCGAATAAAACAAGAAAAATAAAGTCCATTTGGGATATTTGCAAAACATACTCTATTTTTATTTGAAAATAAAAAATAAGACTAAATTAGTTCTGAAAATAAGAAAGATTATTTCAATAATCTTTGAAACATCCAATTTCAGTCTCTTCAGGGTATGAACATAGAATACTTCTGCATTTATCTTGAAGATAAAAATATCATTTCAAAAACTTGTCAAACATATTCAATATTTTTCTGAAAGAAATTGGATAAATCAATATTGACGTTGAAGATGAAAAAGATTGTTTCAATTTTGAACTTATAAAAGTTATCTACCTCAGACTAGTCTGCTTGAAAATGTCGCCGATGGGGCCCTGAACGGAATATTCTGGTTTGAGAGGGAAGACTAGCTCCATTCTGGACGAGGAGGGAGGCGTGGTTGAGGCTTCCTGAATGAAATTCGTATTCATGAAATTGAAAAGTGGAATCGTTTGAAATTTCATTGCGTTCATTTTTACTAGCACTATTTCGTCTGAGAACGTATTCCTTCCTAGGATCAAATTCTCATCTAAAGAGATATGAACTCTACAAATGTACAGTGTATAAAATATAGTTCTTGAAAAATTATTTGAAAATTTGAAAGCCCCACCCTCAAACAGACATCCAATTTGAATTTGAGTCCCTTCCTCTTGGTGGAGACCTCGTCCTTCCTTGCATGTTCCAACGCGTTCGCCAACACGAAATTCGCCTTCTCCGTCGACAATTTGATGCGGAGGCCGTCGGTGTGAAAACTGAAAAAATAGCCACAAGTTTAAAAGAAATCATCCCAGAATAAAAAATGACAATAAATTAAATATTTAGCATATCTTTTCTTTCTAACAGAATATCTGGAAAAATAAAAATAAGGATATTTTTGAATAATTTCTCTATAAGTATTTGCATTAAAAATAAAATAGGGGAAAAAACTCACTAGAATGATTCAAAGAGCTGTACGACGAATTTGGGGTCATCTAGAAGGAGGAACGCCTGTGCGCACTCGACGTGGTCCAGAAGCCTTCCCTTGACGACGAGCGAGCGAAGCAGCGTGCCTCCGGTCGAGTGACGCATTCGAACCAGGAATTTGAACAGGTCCGGAGAGGGACTGCTAACTAAAAACAATTATGATTCCTTTTATGATTAATAGAATTGTAGGTTTCGAATTTTCCATGAAATAGAACTTGTGATGTTTTAGCATTGGTCTCGACGCCCATAAGTTTATTTTTAAACAAAGCATTTCACTTTCCATTTTTCAAATTTTCATTTAACTATCAAAAAATCAAGGATATTATTTAAATGTTGATTATATTGCTGAAAATTAAAAAGAATGAATAAATTAAGATAAATTTAAAAGGTGCATGAAATATAAAGTTTTCTTCAACATTAATTTCCTTAAAGAGTATAAGCGAAAAATAAAATATCAAATTTCATCGTAAATGGGTAAATTTTGAAAATTTGCAAAAAAAACGCACCCATGAACCATTTCCTGAGAATGCCCTGTCGAACGATCGCACAGAGTCTGTCCACATTCTCTACATCTTCCGCCGAGGCGATCTTCGAGTCAAACATCTTCCAGGTTAGACCGATGTCCAGAATCTGGAAAATGTTAAAAATAGAGAAATATAAACACAAAGTTCAATTTTCAAACTTTGTCAAAAATAAGTCATTTTTCAACGTTTTGTTTTTTTTTAATAAAAAATTTCAAAATAATCATTTTAAAGAAAAAGTTTCATAAGAAATTAATGGAAAATAAAAGAAAAGTTTCATAGCAAATTTTAGCAAGATAAATCTTGATATAAAAATTACCATTTTTCCGATCTTCTGATCCATGAAGATGGGGATTTTGTTGAGTTTGTACTGCTCGGAAATTTCACCGTCTTCCAACATTCTGCAAATAAAAAACTATCTATCTTAAAAGATAAAAACAAAGCTATTTAGAAAAGTAGAAACCTAGTAGTGTAGGTATAAACTACGAAATAATGTAGAATAGAAAACGTAAAAGTACTACTTTTGACTTTTTCTACATAATATTTCATTTTTGCTGCATTATTACCCTATCAGGATGCTAAGAAAAAAGACTAATAAAAAACAAAATTTAAAAACAATTCAAATTAAAAAATAACCCCACTTTTGCTCCTTAACGATAATCCAGTTCTTCTCGTCTTTGTTGAACAATTTGCCCTCCAACAGCCACGGCTCGAGCCGGTTCCCGAACGCGTTCGCGCACAGCTCCAGAATCGATTGAAGCATCAAGTGACTGCAGTTTTATTTTTAAAATTTTTGATCTTTTGAATTGATTTTTTAAATTCCATTTCATCATAGATTTGGTAAATGAGTACGAGATGGCAAATAGTTCAGAAAACTACTAAATTCATGATTTCCATCAAGTTATTCATAAATTCTCTGAAACCTACACCAGAAACAATAAAATTCGTAAGTTTCAGGTATCAAAATCTTATTCTTCGTCCATCGAATCCACTTTTAAAAATTATTTAGAATATTTTTTGAAACCTACAGTTGCTGATTATCGAACGTGGTTTCGCTGGCGGAGATGCAGAGCTGGTCGAGCATCTGAATCCCCGACATGCCTGTCAATTTGAGCTGCTGCAGTCGATTCAACTCGCAGATTCTCTCCGACCACAACTCCACTGCCTGAACGATGGACGTCAGCGGGCGGGGAGAAGAGAGGACCTGGAATATTTCTCGAATGTTGGATAAATGAAAAAGAAAAATATCAATAGTTCACCAATCAAGAATAATATATATGTTTGAAGGAGTATGACATTTTTGAGCATACTCAACAATTTTTTCTATAAACAACATGAAGATAAAGGAAATATTCATTTATGAAAAATTTAAAAGAGGATAAGAATTTTGAAGCATACTTGACTTTAATTATTGTGTATTGATTATTTAATAAAATATTAACAATTGACCAGAAAATGAGATATTTCGAAGGATAAAGAGTACTTTTGAAACCTATCATTTTGAAGTATAGAATGGACTTCACATTATCAAATACTTTGGAAAATTTGACGATTTTTTGATAAATGCTGTTTATAAAAGTTCGTATTTTACCACTAGTTCTTCAACAACACTTTGAAAAATAAATAATCTCTGAAACCTAATCCTACCGGTTTCAAATCCTGCATATCACAAGCGTATTCAGTGAGCACTTTGTCGACACCCATTAGGAAAGCCTGGACAATAAAATTTCTAATATAGAAAAATAATTTAGAAAAATATAACCTGCAAAATGGCGTCTGTTTTAACCATCGCGTTTTCCGCCTGCTTTTTTAGACGAATGAACAGATTGGCGATTTTCAACAGTCGCTCGATGGTTTGCTTGTCGGACTGAAAATAAAAATATTTTGAAAGTTAAAAAAATAAGTTTAATCGAAAATTAAATTACCAGAGAAACCGCGCAAGAAGGCGAGATTCTAATGGAATTATCAGTTGGAGAGGCGACGAAATAAGTGCCTTTGATACCCTAAAGATCCAAATTTAAAATTCTTAAATTCGGGAAAATAATCGGCAGAATATTTCAATGAAAATTCGAAAAAGCAGCTTTCACGTGCTAGAAAATTGAAAAATCAATATATTTTAAGGTAAAATTTAAGAAAAATGATTTTTTTTAATTACTTGAAGCGCCCCGATGAGCTCCTTGCAAAGCGCGTCCATTGGCACATTGCTAACATTAGACATGGAGGCAAAAGCCCGGGAAAGAGACGAGGAAGAGGAGCCCAGCGTTGAGGTAGCTGTTGGGGCTAAATTGGGTTTTCTTTCAAATTTCTACAAATTTTCATTTTTCTTCGAGTTTTTAAATAAAATCCTTTCAGAATTTGGCAAATCAAACAAAAATAATTGTGAAATACTTTTCTTTTTCTAAAAAAAAACATCTTTCAGATTATAGAGGATCAAAGAAAAAGATAACTTTGATAATAAAATAAAAATCTTTTACTGTTTCCCGAAAAAAATTCTTCAGATTTTAGCAATTTTTCAAATTAGAATTTTGATAGACATTCTTTTACCCGGCCTTCCCACAACCGGCTTCTCCCTATGCAACCCATTTGAAGCGGAGCCGTATGAGCCAATTGAATCTAAAAATAAAATGTTTTCAGGAACTTTCATAAAGTTGAAGTCAGATATTCATAATAATAAATCCTCTATCTGAACAACTTTTCTATAGATTTTAACTTCCGTTTCAAAAACCGACAATAATGTCCTAATGCGATCGTATTACGTTTGAAATTTTTCTGTTCTTTTCTTTTAAAATTTAAGAATAAAACAATCTTACGTATTTGATTCTGCTGAGCGAAGAGAGGGGATTCAACCGAGAAACTATTCGCTCCGTTGCCCGAGGCGTCCGGCCTCAGCGCCGTGTAATGGGCCTCGTCTTGGCGGCGGGACTCGACTGGAAATTTACCGTAATTTTCGGAATAATTTAGAAAAAAAAGAATTTTCCTTTCAAGAAGTGTCTCCTTTTCTAAGTTAATTTTTAATTTAAAAATTATATGTTCTTCTAATTTCAAAAGCAAAAAGTAGGATTTCCTAAAATTACGAAATATCAATTTTCATTTGGGAGAAAAATAGCTAGAATTGAAAACTCGAATTTTACCCCTCCCCAGCGGTCCCCTGGATCTGCTCCTGTTCAGACGCACTTTGCGTTCCTGGCCGTAAGCGGCAGTTGCCGGAGTGCCGTACGATGCCGAAAGATCTGGAATTAGAGAATAAGCGTCGTCAACCCTCCCAATTTATTCCTTCAAAACCATATCGTAATTAAATCGACTTGAAAGAGCCACAATAGTCCCCGAAATTCTCACCCGAAGGTCTCCTCGGCAGATTGTGTTCAGTGGACAGGGAGTTGGCCCCTTCGTAGTGACGATGCTGGAGTCGATCAGTCAATCGAGGCGCGGCAACAGGAGTCGGGCCCATCGGGGTCGTCGAGACAGACTTCTGGTAGAACACGTGACCCTGGAGTTGGGAATATGCTCATTTTTAATAGAAAACCCCCTTTCAAGGCAATTCTGAGGAATATAGAAGATCCCTTTTAATGATTGAATACTTCCTATGTGATTTCGAAAGAAAACGACTTGCTTCATCTAACTACAGGGTGCGTCAAAAGTTCGGAGACAGTATTTAATGACCTCGTAAACGACAAGCATATATTTAAATGAACCAAATTTTTGATAAGTAGTGTATTTAGGGTCTAACAAGGGACTATGAGTTAGAATTTCTCGATACCATTGCCTTTGGCGTTGATACAAGCCTTCAGACGGCGGGGCCACGCATCGACGGCCTTGTAGAGATAGTCGGGGTCAGGCTGATCCCAGGCTTTCGTCAGAGCTCGTTTGAGGGATTCAAAAGTGATGTGAGATGTTGAGCAAGCCTTTTTCTGCAATTCATTCCATATGTCATAATCCAGGGGTTCAAATTGGGGGAATGGGAGGCCATTGAGAGGAGTCGATGAAATCCGGCATATTAGCGTGGTACCATTGTTGCACGGATTTGGCTTTGTGAGCGGGGATGGAATCTTGTTGATAGATCCAGGAATGTTGTTTGAAGTGGGTTTGGACCTAAGGAAGGAGAATATCCTCGAAGATCGCATCTTGGTAGACTTCTTTGTTGATTTTCAGCCCTTTCTTAACGAAGGTCAATGTCGATTTTTCGTCCGAAGTCGCGACTGTTCAAACCATCACAGATTGGGAATGAGCCTTCCTTACAATGTTTCGACCATTTGAATTGGCAGCAGAGACATCTGGAGCAATGATACAGTCGTTTTGATGGTTAATGGAAGCTTCCACAGTGAAGCACTGTGAAGAGTTTCTCATCGCTGAACACAATAGTCGAACGCGTGCCAGCAGAAAATCATTGCAGCAACTGCTTACATCTTTGAACCCGTACGACCATACCATTGGGAATCAGGTCGTGAAAGTTTTAGAACTTGTAGGGCTTGAGTTTGAGATCCTTTCTGACGATTGAACGGGTAGCTGTGTGACTGATGTTCAGGTTTTGAGCCATTTTTCGGATTGACCTTTTGGAATTGCGCTTAATTCGCATCCTGATAAGTTTCTTGGCTCTGGTGACATTGAAAGTTTTGGGGCGGTCGGAACGAGGTCTGTCAGAAGTAGAGCCAACCTCCTTGAATCGTTTGATGTGGCGTGAGACCACTTGTTACGACGTTTTGAGCAACCGAGCGGTTGTTTCATTGCTGTGTCTTTGCTTGTGAAACTCGATGACTGCAGTCCTTGGTATTTTCGGGCTCGCCATCCTTCAAAAATACAATAAAAACTCATAAAAAGTATGTCTATGGGTAGAATAAATAACGAGGAATTATAAAATAAAAAAGAAAAAAATTGAAAAACAATGACATTGCTGTAGTTTACGGTGTAAATTTGTCTCCGAACTTTTGACGCACCCTGTAAAAGGCACTTTTTCCGATTTTGCAAAATAAAAGTCAAGAAGTTGCTAATAGGCAAAAACTTGAGGCTTGAAATTCAATCAATATAAAGTTCGAGAAAAGGCATAATGAAAGAAAGGCAAACAATGTGAAAGTCGCACTTGCTAAAGCAGAAATGTTTCTTTCTCCTTTTCAAGAAAGTAAAACTTGCCCTAGTTCAGTGTTAATTGCGTTGAGAATCAATAATTTCACGGTTTGTCGCAAACAAAGTTCATCTCTGTAGGGAAAAATGATCAGCTTTGCAAAAAAAATCCCTTTCATCTTCAAAGAAAATAAATTGGTCTACCTTCCTGCAATCGAAAATGACGTTGAAGGCATTGACGGCGTCTGGATCCGTTGCTGCTACGGTGTTCATCACTCGACGCGTGCTGTTGCCCTCGTCGCGGCTTTTCAGCTCGACTGCAAAATTCCATTCTTTTCAAAATTCGAATTTCCTCTCAAGAAATAATGCCACATGCATCAACTTTTTAAAATCCTATCGAAATTAGCCTATCTTGAAACATTTCATGAGATTTTTATCATGCTATCAACTCAAAGCCGATTATTTTCTAGGGTTCTTCAATAATAGTTCAAGTCTCCTGGAACACGTTTCTTCAAATATTTCGGTTTTTATGCTTTATATCAACTCAAAACTGAGCATTAGGAAGTTTGCAAAAATATTCCAAATTTTCCTAAAACCTACTTTTCCTCAGACAGGCGTTCCTCTTCTCCTCGTGACTCTCCTCACCTTCCATCGGTTGGCGCGGGAACATTCGTCTTTGCATGCTGAACAACAACGGATTTTGGCAACTTTGCTATAATTGTGCCAACCTTTTCCTAAGTTTTGTAAACTTTTTTTTTTCGAATTTTTGTAGTTTTGAAAAAAACAACTTTTCAAGTTTAGCAAACTTTCTAGATTCTTAAACTTTTTACCTAGCAGCTTGCATGGTGAGAGGCAGTCCCTGTCCGGTCAGCCCGAAGGAGCGTCTCAAATTCTCGGTCGCCTCCCTCTGCCTACTTTCTCGATCCATCTGAAAAACTGCATCATTCTTGCAAAATTTTAAAAATCAAGATATTTCAATGGTTTGAACCATTTTCTTCGAAAAATAAAAAAAATGCCGTTTTTAATTTTATTACCTAGGCTCACTACAATCACATAAAATTGGTGTTTTTGAGAAATACCGTAATACTCTTTAGAAGAGGATTCTTGAAGGAAAAATAAAATAAAACAAGGAGATCAAATCTATCGTCACAAACTTTAGCATAGATTTAGAAAAACAGTTGGTCTATTGAAAAAGAGTAAATCAAAAGAAAGGTAAAATAGAGCCATTTGAGAAGAGAGAAAAATCTTCGGATTACTTTAACTCTCAAATAATTCAAAGATTTTTCAAAATGAATGCTTTGGAGCACACATAACTAGTGATTTTGATTAGGCATATTTGAAAACTTGAAAGTAAAGCCAAAAAATAAACGAAAGAAAAATAAATAAAAAACAAAGTGTTTACGCATCACCGTTCTAAAATTGCTTTGTCCAGAGCCATTTTTGAAAATCTTAAACCTTCTAGAAATTCGTGCGAGCCATGGGAATGTTGAAGTACCTGAAGAAAAAGATTTTAAAAATTTCTTTAAAAATGATTTTTTAAAATAAGCTTCAGAATTTCAAATTTCAGAAACTTTAGAAAGCTGATGTTGCTTTAAATATAAGGGTAATTTAAAACAGATTTTTGCCAAAGATGCCTCAAGTTTTCCGTAAATTTAGTAAATTTCAGACAAAATATTCTGGGGAAGCATTGTATGGTACATATTAAAGGGGAAAATTTAAAAAGATTGCGCTTACCCGGGATCCAAAGGCGTTACATGATTGGCGTCAAAATCGACAAAGTAGTGATCGCAAGCGCTGAGCAGTTTGGCCAATCTGAAAGGGGTTTTCGAAACCTTTCTAAATTCAGATATATGCAATTCGTCTTTCAGATATATATAGATGTTTTGTTTTTTTCTATCAATTTTATGAAATCCAATTTGGCTATATAAAATTCCCTTTTGGATATATGAAATCCCTCACCTATTAGCACTCTCAGTGGCATTCCTTTCCAGGCCCGCGGACATGGCTCTTTGAGCGGGCGTCATTTTCAGCCAGCGATCAACCTGAAGTTAAATTTAATAAGTTAATAGTCTTTTGAAGTTGAATCTTCAAATTATATTCTTACCTGAGGCTCCAAATCCTTGATCAAGTCTGGATGCCTGTCGTAGAGCACTTTCTTCAAGAGATAGTTGGCTCTAAAAATAGATATGTTTCAGCCGATTAATAAAATAGAATTTTCCATAATGAAATTAATCCATATTCTGCTGATAGGCATTTTAAAAATCTTAGAAAAGTCTCTACCTGTTCGTAGCTCTTTTCTGCACATCGTTCATGCTCTGATCGTCTATGATGAGAATTTCTTCATGGAGTCTGCGGATCAGACGCAGGGGGCCGCGATATTGTTCCAGCTGAAAAATAATCTTTTCGAAGGAAAGGAATCTTCTTTTCGCAACTTTTAAAAAAAAATTAATGAAAATAATTTTCCTTCACATTTTCCCGAAAAAAAACTTACAATTCTATGAATCTCCAGGTTGAAATACTTTCTGATAGCGACTTCAACGATCGAGTGGAGGAACTGAAATTATTTAAAAAAATATCAGGACTAAAATGTTTCCTTTCTGAAAAATCAATAGTCTTCAAATTTTTAGAGGTTAGAATTTGTTAAGGAAATTCGTCGACTCACTGAAGGCATTCTCGACTCAGCCAATGGCAAGAGATCGTCAAAAGTCGCGTCCAGAATGAGGGCCTTCACATCTGAAAAATTATTTAAATAATAAAAAATACGAATTTAAAAAAAAAAAAAATTTACTCGGATGATTGGCAGCCAGCCATGAAGCGGGGAAACCTCCGATAGACCAACCAAACAAAACGATGTCTTCTTCGCGATATTGCAGCACGTTGGTGGCGTACTGTAAGGTTCGAATTACTGTAGAATTTTTTTTAATTACTGTAATTTTAGAACACTAGTATGACCTTTTACCAAGGATAATAAGTGTAAGCTAATTTTTGAAAGTAGAACAAATATATGCTAAACCTTTAAAATACTATGATGCTGAGTTTTGGGTTACTGTGTTTTTAGGATACCTGGAAAACGGCTTCGGCTGCGGCAAGCACGTTGGTCGGAAATGGAAGTCCATTGCTCTCCGCGAAGCCGGGTTGGTTGAAACCGAGCACCTAAATATCTTTGAATAAGTTCCAAGTGAATACTAAATGCCAAGTCGAAATGCTCAAGCAGTAGCCCAAAGATTCAGTGTAATCAGAAAAAATGCCTTTTCAGGAATTTTAGGATTTTCAGGCGAAATATCATTAGTCAAAGATTTTAAAAAACGGTATGTGAACTTGAAATTAGCTCGGAAAGCTTGAAACATACCCCATATCCAAGCTGAATTGGGGTGTTGGTAATGCCGATCTCGTAGAATCCCGCGTTGCCCTCGCAGCAAATCACCAGCGTCCTTTGTCTGTTATTAGATTCATAGGTATTTTGAAATCAAAGTCAACTACAAGTCTGAGTCAATTTTAGTCTAAATAAATGTTAAGTTCGACTTAATTCCTCCAAGTCATAGTCAAATTTAATCAGTGTTAAATAAGTTATTATTATTTTACTATTTCTACCTTTCTGCATCGGCACTCGAATCGGGCGGAATGAACATCGCATCGATCAAATCTCCGGTGGTAGAGTTCAGCCATACTCGTTGGCCGTTCTGGAAAAAATAATTTCCTAGAAAAATGAGAATATAAATGAAAAAATTCATTTTTATAGTAGAAAATCATGAATAATCCTCGAAACTTCTTGATTGTCGCAGAAAAGCAAACTTGAACTCCACATTCCTTTCAATAGAAAGCATGAAATTTGATCTCTATAGAAAGAAAGATAAAGATACCCTTGCTCATCTTTCCCCCTTTTCAATGCATAAAGTATAAAGAATGATCCTATACCTTGGAGGCGACAAAATTGTTCCTTGCGACTCTCAGAGTGGACGACATCAGGGTGTTGAGGATTGCCATAGACCCTGAAAGAAAAAGGATATTGAAATTCGGATATATTAAATCCAGGGTATATAAAACCCAGAGGTATATCAAATCTTGAACATATGAAATCTCTTCTCACCCGGATAAATCATATGCCTCCCGAAAGCGTGAACGGCGTACGTTGCCAGAAGATTGGAAAAGGCGCTGCCTGAAATACAAAAATCTATGTCTATATTTCAAGAAATGTTTGAATTTGTAAAATGAAGAGTTTTCTAGTACGAGTGGATTACCGAAACATCAGAAAAATCGATAATATTCTATTTTTACCTTCATTATACGCGGGCAAGTACCAGAGATCGCGATTTTCCACCGCCCGATAGTCAGGCGTCACACCGATCAACTCGAAGTCGTACCTCTTCAAAGACTGAAAATCGAAAAATCAAAAGTCTAAAATTTGAAGAGGATAAAAATTCATCATTTTCAAGTATCTATCATTCAAAATTTGAGCAAGTGGCTAAAATATTTATTTTCAGTTTTACCTGCTTATCCTCAGCCGTGCCGATTTTCGCTTTCTCCCAGACTCCCACGAATTGACGGTAGTCGGAGTCCATCAGACGGCCCACGAATCTGAAAATAAGGAATTGAAACAAAAGAAGTAATCTAAAATAGAAACCTTGCATTTTCTATTAGAAGATTTTTGTTATCTATCTTAAAATTAGAAAAGCTGTTTTAGGAAAGATAAGGTGGTAGAAATTCAAAAACACCGTCTTCTAGAATAGAAGCGCCCTCAATAAATTATAGAAAATAGAAGACCGGATCTTTTATTTTAAAAAATAAAAGAATACCGTCCACCATATCCAAAAATGCCCAAAATGACGATGTATTTGAGGACTCCCGTAGCGGCAATCGGAGCGAGCATTCCACGATTGTACAGAATGTACAGCACCACCGGACCGAAGGCCAGTGAAGTCGAAACGTACAGGAGGCCTGGAAATTAAATTTTCAAGAAGGAAAATGTAAGTTTCAGAACTTCGATATCTAAAGAAGAGTTTTTTTGCAAACATCAATAATAGTATGCAATTCTTGAAATGCGAATCTGAAATTACTGAGAAAAAGAATAATGTAAGTTTCATAAATTCTACAATTAAAACCTCGAATCTTGTAAATAATTTCCCTATTTTCTTTACTATTGAAGAAAAACTTGAAGATAAATCTTCTACGTTTCACCTACATAAATTTTGGAAGGACAAAGATATGGAGTGTTTTGTAGAAAATTTGAAAAAAGATCATTTTAACCTTTCGGGCAATTTCAACCTTTCATTCCCACCTTTTAAAGTCGACAAGGAATAATTCCCAATTGTCTCCACTGTGTTGGGCGCCCTTTCGTTCGACAGTCCGAATATTCGATAGAGCTGCGGACCATTGAAAATCCCCCACATTTCGGAAAGTGGCACTCCTGAATTTCTTGAACCATTTATCAGTTTCCATTTTGGTAATCTTGATAAAATTAGCAAATGGTATCTCCACTTGGTAACCTTTTGATAGCTCCCTACCATTCTGATACCCGACGACAAGCACGCACTTCACTACCAGAGCGGCGAGAAAAAAGAGGAGTAGAACCAAGGAGCACATCTTGGGTAAGGAATGAGATATTTCGTGGTTTCTCAACCAAATAATGACCGAATTCAAATTTTGCTGACTTTAAAACAATAATTTATTCCGTCAAAACTTTAACAAATAGAGATCAGGATTTAGTTTCTTGGGGATTTTCGGGGGTTCCCGACTTTTCCCGACTGTCCTCCGGAGCTTCGGACCCATCCTTCTTCGAACCGTCATTGGATTCAGAAGCGCTGCTGTCGTCGTCATCAGAGGGCTCAGAATCCTCGTCAGAACTTTCACCGTCTTTCTGAAAACTGTTAATTTAAATTTTCAGGGAAAAGATACAATCTCTAAATTAACAAATGTTCAATCTTTAGATTCTTTAATAGAACAAGCTACAATAATCATTCAAATCTTTCTGAAAAGTTTTTAAAAAAATCTCAGATTTTCAGAGCATATTTCCTAGAGAAATTAAAATTCCCTATATTCATTTTCGAGAAAAATTCAGTTCCAACCTTCTTCTTCTTAGCAGCCCTCTTCTGCTTGATCCTCTCCTTCTGTCTTTGCCTCTTGGCCCTTCGCTTGGCGGTCTTTTCCAGCTCGTCCCGTTCGATTTCCTCTTTCCGCGTTCGGAACTCCGTGTCCATTTCTTCCCGCTTCGCCATCTGCTCGATATAGTCCAGACGGTTCTGCTCTTTCCGGCGATTGTTTCTGAAAAATTAGTTTAATCTCCAAAACATTAAAATTTACTATTTCCAGAAGAGACTGCAAAAGTTTTTGAAAGAATTGTCGATCCTCAACTAGCTCAATTTTATTCTTAATTTCATGATTTTTCAAAAAAAAACATGGAAAATTTCGAGGTTTGAAGCGATTTCTTGAAAAAGCGCGATTTTTCAGGAAAGAATCCCAACCTGTAAATATGGAACTCGGCAGATCCTGCAGCAGCCGAGGAGCCGACGACATTTCGGACGAATTCGGGAGGCGGTCGCGGCGCTCTAATATCATCTTTCTTGGTTGGGATCGGGGCGGGTCGGTCCTGGAAAAATACAATTTTTTATATTTTTAAAAGATGTAGGAAAAGGTCTCCAAAACGAGCTAGTTTTCGAGCTTTAAGAAAATTGAAACTTTAAAATCTCTCAACTCACGATATTCTTCTCGAGTCTGCTGAGCCGTAATCTTATCAAATCATAGGGCGTCCTGGCGCACCGCTCCTCATCTCCCTCCTTGTCTTCGATAGGCATGGGAAATCCTGAAAGTTCACTAAGTCCCGAAAATAAGACGAAAGTCCGAAATGAACGCTTAAAACGACCGCTATTTCAAAAGCTAGACGAAAGTGGGCGTGGTTTGACGAACGAAAATGCAAAATTGAAAAACAAATGAAGAGAGTTACAGTACCATGTAAAAATGGCAGGAAAATTGATTTTTACCGATTTTCTGTAAGAATGAAAAATTAGCATACATCTCCCTTTTTAAAATTTCTGATGATCGATGAAGATGGGGTGGGCTTCGAAAATTT
>LIAE01010286.1:147572-189312 GCA_002287525.1 Diploscapter pachys | reverse complement strand
TCGGAAAATGGAAGATCCTGAAGAAGCTCGACGAGGGCGGGTTCGGCAGCGTCTTCAAGGTAACAGAATGACACGGATGACAAGATGAAAATGACAACTTTACAATATTATAGCATGATAAAATAAAATGATGACAAGATGGCATCTTGACAAAATGACATTTTCGAAATAACATAGACAACACACATGACGTCTCTAATAAAACTATATTATTTCACACACGCGTCATATGGCTTTCGAAATGAAAAGCTCTCTTCAGGTTGAGAGTCTTGATGGAAAGAAGGTGGCTGCGCTCAAAATCGAGTCCAACGCCGTGGAGGGCGGAAGTGCGATCAAGCTGGAAGTAAGCGAAATGATGTAAAGACTGCAATTTTGGGGCCACAACGACGTCATCGCTGAATTCGTGATATCATAATTTTCGTTTTCAGATGCAAGTGCTGAGCCTAGTCACCGACAATGGGAAGACGCCGACACCCCACGTGCCACTCATCTCTCACGCCGCGAAGAGGACTAAATTCTGCTACTTGGTGATGACGCTGCTCGGCGACAACCTCAAGTACCTCAAGCAAGTACGAAGAAACACCCGCAAAAATGAGAGAACCAAAAACCCCAGGCCTGCAAGAACGAGCGCATGACGGAGAAGACGTGGTCGAGAGTCGGCGTCCAATGCCTCTACGGATTGAAACTCGTCCACGACAAGGGCTTTGTACACAGAGGTGCGTAAACACAAGGCAAACAACAATGAGCTACCGTAAACTACAGTACTTCTCTCGAAAAATTCAATTTTTTTTTTCGAGTTTTTCAATTTATTGGCGTTTTCAGACATCAAACCGAACAACTTCGTACTGGGCCATCGGGACGACGCGGAACGAGCGCGAATCGTGCATGTGCTGGACTTTGGGCTGAGCAGACAGTACGCCTACATGAACAAAGTTCAAACTATTTTCATTTTCCTAAAAATCGAGTAAATTTGAATTTTCAGACAACCGGTGAATTCACGGCGCGCAAGGCCCGAGGCACAGCGGAGTTTCGCGGAACACTGCGCTACGTCAGCCCGAACGTCCACTTCAAACTCGAGCAGGGAAGACAGGATGATTTGTGGTAGGAAAAATCAAACATGCATAAAAACTGCATTGATACAAAAAAAAATTTAGGTCGCTTTTCTACGTCCTCATCGAACTGCACTGCGGACTGCCCTGGCAGACGGACCGCGACAAGTCGATGGTCGAGGAAAAGGTAAGTAAAAATATGCAGTAGTTCCAAAAAAAAATGCTTCCAGAAATGCCACATGTCGGACAAGGACGTATGTCTGAACTTCCCCGCCGAGATGCACTGCGTGCTGCCCCACTTGCGCGAATGCAATGTGTACACGCGACCCGACTACAGGTTCGACAATCTCAAGCTCATTCGACTTTTCTGACAAATCCAAGGACCCTCTGTATCTATCTTCGACTATTCTCTTCTCTAACACTATCTAACCCAAAATTAGATAGCAAATACATTCGATAACGAAGATCAGTCGATGACAAATCCTGAATGTAAACCTTACGTGATGCAATTTCAGTCTGTACTATGGCGCACTGCTCAAAGTGATGAAGCGAACGGGCACAAAACCAACCGACCCGTACGACTGGGAAACACCCGAAGACGTCAAGAAAGTGGTTAGAAAAACGAAGAAATGGCTTTTCCACCGGAAAAACAAAATCGATGAATATCGATTGTTGCAGCTCGCAAAAAACTCGAAGTCCGCTGCGTGGGAGGAAGCGAGCGAATTCTTCAATTCTGACCCGGTGAAGATCAACGAGGCGCCCACCAGAAAGACCGCCGACAAGAACCAGACCAAACTCGTCGCCAGCAACAAGGACAAGGAAAATTTGGTGAGTTTTCTGGTCTTGAAAACAAACATTTTTATTTTCTTCGACTCCTGAATTCGAAAACAAAGATCTTCATTCTCTTTGTTTTCTGATTTCTAACTTCGAATTGAACAATTTTCAGAGCCTCAAAACAGTATACCGTGGAGGAGAAGCTGAAGAAAAAGAAGACGAACAACTCTGACGTCGACATTCAGACGTAGCCCCCAGGGCGACCGAAAGCACCAAACTAAAACTCAAACAAAGTCAAACCCAAATAAAGCTCATCGAAGGAAACTTATTCTTTTGATCACTAAAACACAAAACTAACAACACGTTAAAAAGTGACTAATTAAACGAAAGAATATCTGAAATTTGATCTCCTGAAAAGATCAGACTGACTATAGAACAAAATATACAAGACGAGTTAGTAAGGGGGTTAGGAAAGGTTGAATTTTTCATCTTTTTCTTTCAAGTTTTTTTTACGTTTATTTACAGAGTTTTTTTTACTTAAAAGTATACTTTTAGGTATTCAGAAAGATTATTTCAAGTTTCAATACGAATAAAATAACTTTGAGATATTTTGGGCTTGTTGAACGGAGAACTAATTAATGCATGGAAATGTAATGACAGCAATGTGGTGGGAAAACCAAGGTATTTTGAAAATGTTGAACGGGAAAAATCTGTACATATTATTGAAAAGCTACAGGATTTAGATCTAGGAAGAATTTCGACAAATCTCCAATAGATTTTCCCTAGATCTTCTAAAAGTCGACTTTTAAAGTTCTATCAATTCTAGTCACGAAATAAGGCAATTAGCTTTAGAGAAACCTGCACTGAATCTCTCCCACAGATTAAAGATAGGCTGCGAGTACTTATTCCCACTAATGAATACTTTTCTCCGGGATCTTCCTATTTTACAGAAAAGTATTTAAAGTTTGGAAGAAAAGTACTGGCATCCTAGAATAACAGGATAAATTAAAGGCAAAACCGAGTTTGTACAGTACAACTGAGATTAAATAGATTAACGAGAAAGTTAGATGAATTTTTGTTTAAAAATAGCGTTTACCAAGATACCATTTTCTTTATCGTTACGTTACGAATTTGTTACCAAGTGATTACCATTTGAGCAATAATCTAAATTACTATTTACCATTTCTATTATAGGTAAATTGTAAGTCGCAAGACATCATCATGACACAAGACGAGGATGAAATAGGATGAGAAATCGTAGAATATGCCAATCTTCCACCTACTCTTTTCCATATCTTGTGCCATGATTTTTGAGGTTTATAGGTTACTCATTTTGATACGCAATACTTTGTATCTTAACAGCATGAAAATCTTTTCTTCCCCATTTTCGTCGCGCTATTTCTGACTTATATGGAGACGAGCATAAAGAAAATGGAGAGGAAAAGTATTTTTCTGCCGTTAAAGGACAGAATTCAGTGGTTACTATCTTAGCACGCTTTTTTACCAATTGGTTATCATTCTTGTTACCATTCGTTGCCGTCTTAATATTTATGCCAAGTCCGGTATCGCGCCCATGGTGAGTGGTTTGTTCTCTTCGACAACCTCGTCTTTCTGCTCCTGCTTGATGCCGGTTTTCGGGAACAGACCCAGCTCTTCAAATTGTTCATAGATGCCGAGCTCTTCTGGAAAAAAATAGTTAAAATTTTTTCTCTTCAAAATTTAGTAGAAGCAAATCAATAAATTTCATAAATTTGAAACATATCTCTAAAAGTTTCTCCTTTTCTGCTACAATGAGAAACTTTTTTCTTAAATTATGCCTGAATAGGTTTACTCAGATTAGCAGAAGATTCAAAGTTCTTTAATTTGTTGAAAATCTGAAACCTACTCGTAAATTCGAACGGGTCTTCCAACAAGTGTGCCAAAACCATGTGTGTTCTGTACGAATTGCCTCCGCCCAACGTCCGCATGCAAAACGGACATTGGTCCACGGAAACGACGTTCGCTGAAAAATTATAAGTTTACTTTAGCTTTAAAAGTTCATAGTTTTCAATTCTTTTTCTGAAACGGTAATCATTCAAGATGTAAGAAATCTTCCTCCCTCTTCATATTCTTTATAATCACAGAAATGTTTTATTTTCTAAAGATATATACCAAATTCCTAAAAATATTCAATTCATTTTTCCGTCAACCCTTTATCATAGTATAAAATTTTAGAAACTCACAATTGCACAGTCCCTCGTGCAATGTAATAATTTTGTCCCACATGAGTGGCAAAATTGGCTCGTAATGAGAGCCCGCGTGGACGTCCCTTTCCTGAAATTTTCAGAAAAATATCAATTTTATGAAAAGTGTTTTCCCAAAAATCTTTAATTTTCTGGAAAAAAGATACAATTTTCCAAAAAGAATCAAGTCTCAAAAGAAAAAAAAACTTCAAGAAATGCTATTTTTAAATTTACCCGTTTCTTGGGGAACTTCTCGTGGCAATACTCGCACATGTAGATATGGGCGGGGCCGGTCGGCTGTTGGTGAACTTGCTTGGCGCCCAGTGTGCCATGTAGGCGACGCTCGTGGTCCATGACTTCGTCGACCGCTGAATATTTGTATGCTCTTTTTAAAGCTCAATTTTTTTTTTTTAATTTTCTTGAAACATATTTTTGTGGATATATAATACCCAAGTTTACATTTTTCAATTAGTATTTGCATGAACATTTCACTTTTCTATAAATTTTTCCTGCATTTTTTCTAAAAATTCAAAAGTTTGTACAAACCCGCGTCTTTACGATCGACGTTGATTTAAATTTAAACTCTCACTTTTGAAGATCTTGTAGCAGAGTCGGCACTCGTACATGCACTTGTCTGTCGCGCGGTCGCGGTAGTGCTCCTTCATGTGCTCTTTCATGTGGAGGACGAATTTCGAGCAGATTCTAATAATTTATTGATTTTATCTTTTTCAATCTTTTTCTCGAACTTGTATAACTATTTCGAAAATTAGTTCATTTTCTTTAACCTTTTCTGCGATTTTTTTAATTGCTGAAATTTTCCTTACCGACACAAAAAGTTATTCCTCAGTCCCTTTGTGTTCTGGTTGCATTTGGTGCAATGGTGTATCGTTGGGGGAGGATGCTGAAAACTCAAATTTTGCCAAAAACCGAGAAAGTTTCGAAACCGACCTCCAAAACGAGATGCTGGTGGAGGTTGTTGTGCCCTTTAATCACTAGGCCACATTGACATTTGAGTTCTTCGTCGTCTTTCGGCGGTTTTGGCTTGGACGGGGAAGATTTGGGCTTTTCTGAAATATCCCTCATAGAAAAGTAAAAAAAAATTAAAGAAATATTAAAAAGAAAAAAATAATAAAAAGTAAATATTTTTACAAAAAAAAGTTTAAAAAATACCAATTTTGTTGTTGGGAGTGCCGACCTTCTTGATGGACTTGATCCTCATGAGTTTGGACTTTGGCGTTTTCCGAGTCCAATCATCCTCTTCCTTGTCGCTGATTTCGATCAACTCGACTTCGGAATCGGATTCAGGCCCAGATTCAGAATGGGAGGAATTTCGTCTGAAAACGTGTGTTATTTTATTTTTAAAATTACCTTTTTATCGCCTGTTTTTAAGAAAAATATTATATTTTTCAAGAAGAATATTCTGAATAGGAAAGGAATATTTCACTTGAAAACTGTTATGTCATTTTATTGAAAATAAAACTCGCATTCGCTTGGTTTTCTTCTTGTCGTATTTGAGTGATTTCTTGATTGACCGAGCCCAATCTTGCGGTTCATAAATGATCTTCTAAAATTTTCTTGATTTGTTTTTTTTTCAAAAATCACGCTATTCTCCTCTTTCCAAAGATGCCAATGACAAATAGGGAGATCCTTCTTTCTTCCGCACGATTTTACGCGTTTTTTCCTTTTTCGTCTCTATCCCTTCCCTCTATATTTCCTCTCCGCTGCTGAAGGCAAAGGGGAGGGAAGTAAGGCTAAAGCCGAGGCGTAAAAAGTGGATTCCCTTTTTTAAGCATAGAATGAATTGGAAAGAGGGGAATAGTGAAAATGTATAACAAAAAAAACCTTTTTCGGCTCCTCATATTTTAGACCTTGAGCCAGACACTTGGCCTTCTCCTCTTCGCGTTTTCGAAGGCGGGTCGGGTAGACTTTCCTGATTTTTAAACATTTTTTGTTGAAAACCAAATTTTTAACTTCATTCTTTAGAAGATATTTTTCAAGATTTTAACATAACTTTTCCAAAGTTAAATGCTTAGAAAAATCAAGAAAGACTTCAAAAATTGTTAGAAATTTCCAAAGAAAATATATCAACATCTTATGAATATTTTCTTCATAAATAATAGTTTNTTACACTAAAATAAGTATTTTTTAATAAATTTTTTTACCTCCCGAATACTAAAGTCCAGCCAATAGTTTCTTTTTAAAAGAATAATTTTAAAAATGCGCACTTTTCCTCGACGACTTCCACGTCTTTGTCGTCAGCTGATGTTATTGACATTCTGCCAAAAAATATTGCTCTTCCAGAAAAGTCGTCGAAAATCGAAAATCCAAATTTTCAGACCTCAACAACAAAACCCTATCATCTGAAAATTCTTATCTCCGCCTTAAAAATCGCCAAAATTAGGTAAAACCGCGGAAAATTAGGATAAAACTTGAGCGGATCGATTAAACGCATTTTCCCGAAAGAAAACGGGATAACTGTCGGGCACACTTCAATCAAGTCTTTGCAGACTCGCTCAAATCGATCGTTTTATC
The DNA here is from genome assembly GCA_002287525.1 of Diploscapter pachys. Taxonomy (NCBI): domain Eukaryota; kingdom Metazoa; phylum Nematoda; class Chromadorea; order Rhabditida; family Rhabditidae; genus Diploscapter; species Diploscapter pachys. The sequence goes on along the minus strand of LIAE01010286.1, from coordinate 182,735 downwards.
GATTTTCTTTCGGAATACTGTGGATTGTCGTAATCTTTTAAATTTCAGATGACGTGCGGTGATGACGTCGTGCCGTTCTCAAAAATGCTGGATGAATTGGAGGATTTTCAATCGACCTACTTCGAGCAAAACCCAACCGCTTCTGAGTCCGAGTGCACAAAGAAACTTCAGGAAAAGGCCGAACAATTTGTGAAGGTGGGGATTACTGTATGTCTTCCAAAATGAAAAATTCTATGCTTTATAAAGCCCGTTTTCGCGCCCTATTCTTTATCATTGTATTCTTGAAAGTAAGATTACTGTGGTTATTTTTTCAAATTAAAAATGTTATACCGTAAATAACTCGTTTTTCATCCCTATCCATTATCACTTGACTCCGAAAGATGGATTTTACTGCAGCTTTCAAAAAATCAAACTTCGTGTGCGTATGAAATCCACTTTTATCCCTAATCTTTATTACTTGATTAGTTTTAGCTCCTGAAACCCCCTGTATCATCTGACAACCAAACTACGGTGACCCTTTACCATCTGAATTGTGGTAAACTTCTCAACATCACTCAAGAATACGATGCTAAATGCGAAGAGCACCTTTCGAAAGCCATCAAACTCGGTTCGTATTTTTTTTCTAAGTTAGAAAAAAGGGACGTGTATTTGAAAAATATTATATTATCATTATCTTCACCGTGATGATCTTTTATGATCTTTTTCATACAGTGAGAAAACGGTAAAAATCGAAGAATAGTGAGATACGATATTTCGATAAAATAGTATTGATGAGAAAAAGAGGAAAGGGATAAAAATCCTGAAGTGATACTCTAAAATTTTAGACCCTGATCTGCACGAATCTTGGCTGGAATACGGTGCGTTGCTGGCTAAAAAGGAAAAGCCCAATTTGGAACAGATCATTTTCTGTTACGAGGTTCGAAAAAAATTTGAATTTTTCAAAAATATTCTCAGATGTCCCTGGAAAAGCAGCCCTCGGCCAAATGTATGGCGTATCTTTCCGTAGCGCTAAGGTCCCTCATTAACGCCAATATGTCAACTCTAACGCCTCAACAGATCAAGGAGCTACGGTAATTATTCTATTTTTTACTGGATTACTAGCTTCTTTTCTTCTAAAGATCATTGTAACTTTTTCGAAAGTTTTTCTCCGATTACTGTACTTTTCCAGGAAACGTTCGATGAACTACGCAGAGGAATCCGTAAAAACCGATCCGAACTCAAGTTTGGCGCATTTCTGTCTCGGTAACGCGTTGATGATTCGGTTCTTCGTCACTCAGCAGAACGATCCCAGTCTTTTGGTATTTTTTTATTTTTATACTTCTAATACTGTGATTTTTATTTTACATTTCCAGACCCGAGCAATTACATCCTTCAGGAAAGGTCTGGAATGCAAAAGGGGGGATCGAGATCCGAATATTCATCTGAATTTAGCCACTTCTTTGAAGTAAATTATTTTTTATTATTTTAAATCTTTTTTATTTTTATTTTCCAGATACGAAGAGCAATACCACGATGCGATGCATCATTTGAACATAGCTTGCAAGGTTTGTATTTTCGATTTTTTTTTACTCTTTTAAAGATATATTTTCAGTTCGACCCCTGTAACTCCCTGGGATCTATCAATAAAAGGGAAACTCTGAAGAAATACCTCGAGAGAGTGTTCGCCATCTTTGATAAGAAAGGTTATTTATTTTTTATTTGAAAAATACAAGACCTGCGGAATATCATATAACAAGATCTTGAAAATACCTTACAATTTCAAGATTGCCCTTTTCAGTTTTTTTTCTGAATTATCACATTTCGATTTTAAAAACTAAAAAATTCCTTACCAAGACAATTATATCTTCATATATTCATTTTAACAGTAATTGTTATCAAGCTCAGTTCTAAAATCATCGAACTCAGGAAAACTCAAACCGAAGCGTCTTCAGTCGCTTTGCGAGTCGTTGACGTCATCTGAACCCTCTCCGTTCTCCACGATGCGATCGTCGTCGAGCCTTCTGAAGCCAGCCACGTCGGGACTGAACTCGTTGTCTCTGGGGCAAAACAAAGGCGTCTACATCGTCGCAAAAGTCATCGCCACAGTACCCCACGAGGAGATTGTGCCTTTGTAAGATTTTTTCATAACTTATTAGAAAAATAGTTTTTTTCAGAAAATCTAAAACTTTCTAGAAAATGCAAAAACTATCCCCGATTTTCTGTAAACCGAAAAAATTTTATGATTTCCGAAAATCGACCATTTTTCAGAACAATGCTAATCGGCGACAAATCAACCACTTGCATGGTTGTTACGGTATACAATTGCACGACCAATTTCGGATTTATCATCGGGGATACGATATCCATTGCTGAGCCTAACGTTCTGGAGACTAAGGTAGTTGTATAGTTTTTAAGAAAAATGCTTTGGATAACTCAAACATTTTTGTGGAAAATAGAGTAGTCTTTCTGTAAAATTGTTAGAAAAGAGTCGGAAGAAAAATAAGATTTTCACAAAGTTTTTAAAGATAGAACATTGCAGGATCTGATTTTGGACGGTTCCCCTGATCCGATTTCGTTCCGATCTATCCGAGTCACGTCGCCAGCCATGATTTCGAGAAACGGCGTAATCACAAAACAAATTGCCCACACAACTTTGTCTATCGCATCAAAATGAGTTTATTTTTACTTTTTATTTCGAAATCCGAGCTTTCTTGGCATGTTTCTTCAAAAATCTTTATTTCTAAGCTTTAAAGTCATAATTTCTTTAGTTGCATACCGGTTTTGCAAATTTTCAATTTAATGATCTCAAACGTTTCAAGTATTACTTTTTCTGAAAATAAATAATTTATTCATTTTTTGAAGTCTAAAAATTTGAGATCAGATTTTCTGAAAGTGCACTAGATCAACTTCTATGTCTACCGATTTCTTTTTATGGAATTTGTAAGTTTGGGGCAGATTCCATTTTAGTTGAGCCGCTACGTCGACCTTTAAGATTTGTTTGAATCAAAAGATTAAAGCCATTTTTAGAAAATTTCTAATAAGTTTAAAAAATCTATCTTCTTCTCGGTTTTAAATTTAAATTTTATTCCTATTCTAAGTAAAAACTACCTTCACATTTTCCCACTTCCTTCCCGTTTTGAGTATATAGTCCCGTGTCGAGGTTTTATGCAACGAAAATAGACTTCCTCCTGGACTCAGAATTGAAAGACCCGCTTTTACGAAGGACATGTCCAAACCTGAAAAACAAAAAACTAAAAATGCTTATTTGGAAGGTTCATCGAGTTTGCTAGCTAAATTGAGTTGATTTAGAAGAGAAAAAAATTGAAAAGAGTACATTAAATAAATCAAAGTATGGCTCGAGACAATCTTTCAGGAGATTCAATATAATGGAAATTCGAATGCCACTTTTCCATTCAAATGAAAGACGACAACTTTTTCAAATTTAGAATCTTCAGAGAAGTAGCCTTAGAAATTTATTGGGACAAAATTTTTACCCGCATTATTTTTCGTCCCGAAAGGCGGATTCATCATGACGATGTCGAATTTTTTGTCGTTGAACAGGCTTTCCACTTGAAGGACGTCCGCTTGAATTAGGTCGCATTTTTCTTCGACATCGGATTCTTCAATGTTTTCCTTGCATATTTGTAGAGCATCAGAGTCGATGTCAACTCCTGAAATTAAGAAAAAAAACATCCAATCAGAAAATCTTAAATGAAGAAAGTAAAAATAGTTTTTTTGTTGATATTTTTTATGATCTAATTAATGAAAAAAGAATTTACCCACGACCATATCAGAATCATACCCGGCCGCAGCGGCAACCATCAACATTCCGCAACCGCAACCCAAATCGGCAACCAGCGAATTTTCGAACCCGACTAGCCGCTCGATAGTGTCCATCACACAGACTGCAAAGTAGACGGGTGCATTTTTCTTCAAGAACTCGAGTTTAAGAAAGCCACTCGTTTCAATTTTTTCAGGAAAACATTCTCAACTGGTCTATATAAGTTTATTTTTAAGAATATTTCGCATTTCAGGGGAGAAAATAGAGAAAAAATGGATCAAATTTATTACCTGCCAATTCGGGCGAAGTTTCGTACTGCTCGAATTTGATTTTGGGCGCGTCAAATCCCCGTAGTTCGGATAAAACCCACTCGAGTTTTTTCGGCTTCAATTTCGGCATTTTCGCGGAATTTCATGAGATTCACTGAAACTTGAAAGACTCAGGTAAGCAAGTTTCACAGAAATTTCATATGGTATTTTGAAAATCAGCTCGTTAACATCTAATTTTTCATTTCAATCAAACTTTTTTTAAAAATAGAATTGTTAGGTACTTGGTTGTATTCGTACAAGCTTTTCTATAATTTTCTAACAAATCAATTCAATATATTTATGACTCGACTCGACATTTCTGAATTCATCAAATTAAAATATAATAATCATTGAGCGAATTGGAATACGAATTGCTGAGGACGAAAATGGGGAAATTATAACACGACCATTAATCATTTTCAGGGTTACGGTAAGATGACGCTACCTCACTTTGACGTCATCATATAGTAATCCCTTAAAACTCGAACAATATACAAAATAAGTATTGTTGTGACGAAAAAATTTTTAAAAATCAAGTTCTGGTATGGAATTTCATCAATATTTTAGGATATATGAAGCTCCCTAAAGTGGGAAATCACAATTATCATTGTATTTGTTTGAAAGATGGACCTCGGAATCAAAATTCAAGTAACTAGACGCTAGGCTTAAACTGTATTTTATAGGAGTTACCCAGAAACTTAGAAAATAGGTAAAAAAAAACTCGAGAAAACCACTTCTACCTAATTTAGAGAGAAAAGTCAGAATCTTGTGATATTCTAGTTAAAATATGTACTGGTAAAATTGAGAGTACCAAGAAGGAAGTTGCTAAAAATGGACCAAGTTATATGAAACTTCGTCGATTTTAACTTATACAAGTTTTAAATGAATTGAAAAAGCACCAAAGACTTATATTTATAGTTGGCTGTGGGCGAGATTTTGAAGCTTCTTAAAAATTTCGTAAATTTGAAAAAATCAGGAAAAAACTTCAAGAAACTTAAAAAATTCAAAATGAGGATTAAACTTCAGAGAAAAACTTGACAAATGACAAAAACGACTTTCTCTTCTCTTTTCAATTATGGAATGTACTGGATGGGGCCTTTGAGGGCGTCGAATTTCTGATATGTTTCAAGGAGATATTGGACGATCTGGCTCTGCATGATCATGCTGAATGCCAGGTGCGAGTTCGACTGAACCGGGGCCGACTTTTCCTCCTTAAAATTTGAAACATTAAAAAGGGTTCATGGAAATATCATAAAATCTAAAACTATCATGAGTTGATAATAGTAATTAATGGATGTGTTGCTGATTTCAAAATAACAAAGAAAACTTGAATTTTTAAGATATGGAGCACATACTTTTCGGAAAAATCTTGGCAATATGCTATATCTCGTTCGTGGTCAATTAACAAACGTCGCAGTGTATAGTTTTTTTTCAAAAATTCGATAAAATGGTTGCTTTAGATAAGTTTCAAAAATTCTCATATTTCTAGTTTAAAAAGACTGGATAACATACAAAATACAGTAATCCCCCTACCTTCGGAGCCTTCTTCTTTTTATTCGTTTCTTTGCCGCCTTTCTTCTTCTCGTCCCTCTCCCCGCTTTGGAACAGGGTCGGGCCGAACATGATCGACAAGTTGTGCAGTTGCATTCGATTCTGTTGAGAGTGGGAGGCAACACTAAATAATTACACAGTAATCCTAGGGAAAGAGGATATGTCAGTCAGTTTTATGGACTATCTTTTATCATATGAAGGCAGTTTTTAGAAAAAGAAAACGAGAAATGCTCAAAAAATTAATAGAGAAATGGATATGATTTTAGAAATTAGAGTAGTTTTACCTGGTCAAATGTTTAAGGACCGATTTCAACGTCTCCTTGTTTTCCGAAGGCAGTCGGGCAAGCAACTCATCGAACTTCTTGAATCTGGACGAAGCGATAGGGTTTTCTGAAAAAAAAAATCAAATTTTTCTAAATCTAAATTCTACCACGTTTCTAGGTTTACAAAAACTATTGAATTCTTTTTTTTTCAAAATAATAAGAAAATTTCTTACGCATAGCACTGATGTAGTCCTTGTGCATGGACGGAGGGAAGAGTGGTTCGGAAAGTTCTCGGAAGAACAGCTTGAACGCGCCCGTTAGAACGTGCACATCCTCCTCGTTCACAAGAGCCTTGTAGTTGTCCTGGTCCACATGACAGCGGATTTTCTGCACCGCGGAGAGGTTACCAGAGACTCTGAAAGATAAGTTTTTAGAGCAAAAGAAAAGAGATTTTTCGCTGAAACTATTTCAAAATTAGATTGTCTTACAAGAAAATACGAAGTTTTCTATGGTTTTGTAATTATTGAAAATTTAGAAAGTTACATAATTTAAAGGTATTAAACAAAAAAGTTAAACCTACCGATAAAGCCCGTCCGTATCCAGACCCTTGGATTCGATCACCTCGATGACGACCCGAATGAATTTGGGCACGAGCGACTTTTCGTGTTGGCAAATCGTCGACAAAGTGCTGCCAAAAACGGGTTCAGCTGAAAATCGAAATTTCGATATTTCAGGTAAATTTCAAACAATGCTTATAACTTAAAAGGATAATTTATTCAGGTTCGATTAACTTCGACGGTTAAAAAAGTAATAAACCCTCACGTTTATAAATCCCCTTCTCTTTGAGTGTTTCCATAGACGGCCTTGTTCGGAAGAACCTTCTGTAATAAAAATTATAATTGCTTCCAAATTTGGCATATAGCTCTAAGTCTAAATTATCGACGAATTGAATTACCTCAATTTTTCCAGAATGGTTTCCCTGTTCGGACGACCTTCTTCGAAGGTCGAGGTCTCGATCGCCGATTGGGCCATCACGTCCGAACGACCGCGCAGACGGGTTTTGTTACTTAAATTTTATAATTTTTTGATTAAATTTTACAGCCTTGTTGATTGGGAAAGGGTATTTTGAAAAAGACTGATTTTTTGCAACATATAATGCACTTTAAAAACTTGAAAGTTATTTTCGAGACAACTGAAGCGAGTAAAGAGAATACTGTATTCCTCTAATTGAAGGGCATGCCCTTCTATTCCTCAACTCCCTAATTTTCGAAAATTGAAATTTTTCAAACTGCCATAACTCATCATCTAATCTTTGTAATCACCTCAAATTGAGACTAAACTCACTCTAACATTCTTTTAAAAAATATTATAAAACACTTGCTGAAATGAGTTGAGTTGGGTAATGGGTGTTCTGGCATTTTGAAGGTGCCCTTTAAATGGAGATGTCCTTCAACTAGAGAGAATACGGTACTCGAATAGAAAAACCTTCTAATTCTCAATAATTTGATGAAGCCTATGCTTGCTTTCAAAATTTACAAACTCAAGTTCAAGACTCACACAATAACGGTGCTGGCTGCGGAAACGGGTCTGGGAGTGTGGGACACCAAAGAGGGATTCCTCATCACCGAGCAGCTATTCGAGTCCAGAATCGCTGATTGAATCTCCTGGTGGGTTGGAGGGGGCTGAAAATTGAACATTGAATCTCCATTTTTATTCATTTTTTCAACTTTTTTTTTCATGAATTTCATCTACAAAGAGTATCTTTTCGAGAAAAGGCAGGATCTTTCCTCTCTCAATATAACTATTTTTTTTCTTCTGTGGGACGGGTGTAGAGGATCTCGTTTTTTAATGGATGGTTTTAAAATATATTTATACTCACAAGTCTAGCAATGACATCCCTGAGTGCTTCAAACCATTCCTGGGTTTCGTTGTCATTTGAGGTCCTCAAGAGGTATCGGCACGCGTTGCATAGCTCCAGCTGAAAATAAAGATCTCATTTTTCAGAAAATAAAATCATTTTGAAACTAATATAAAATTTCAGCAAAAAATCCAACATTTTAACGAACATTTATTAGTTTCATCCAGACGTTGGCACGTTTTCCACCGCAAATATCCCTTATACGGTGAATTATCCCAGTCAGTTTTTCAACTACTATCCTTAATAATGGAACGAGAGATGGTGATGATTTTTGCGGTGAAAGAGTTCCAAGTCTGACTTCATCATGGCGTATTTTTAAGTTCCATCTTTATAAATAGGATTTTTAAAACGTACCTGAATAACCTTCCTCTTCTTCTTATCCTTCTCCACATTCCAACTGATAGTGGCTCCTTTTAGGTCCCAGACACACAGTGGAGCGTCGTAGTGTTTACCATGCTTTTCAGCACTCCTCTCGTCCTTGTAGAGAATAAAATGTGCCGATGTCAAATAGACGAATCCATGAACCCACTCCCTCTTCCTACCCTTGTTCGTTTCATTCCACTCACAGCGCTCCATGTTACCACTCCTAAAATTCAAGTATTTGAACACATATCTTTCCTTGATTTTTTAGTTGAAATAGACTATATATGTTATCCTCTTTTAGTTTTGGTGAATCAAATTGTCTAAATTTCCAAAAATTACCTGATAGTCCTAACGGGCTCCCTGCTCTCACTGCTGCATCGTCTTTCATTCTCGATCGAGCTTTTGCTGTCCACGGACCTCTGCTGATCACCTCGGTGGAAAGGCGGCCTGTCCAGCGTGTGCGAGTAGGAGTGCATCATGCTGCAAATAGAAAATAAATACATCTTACTGTAGCTTTTTCTTCTTATGATTTTTTTCCAGAAAAAGTTATTGATTTTTATTTTTTGTAAATTATCAAAGTTTTCTGTAGTAAACTCTTTGCAAGATAAAAACTCATTTCGGCTTCAAAAACTCTAGTTATCTATTGCAAAAATCTCATCTATACCAAAATCATTCGTCTCTTCAAAATCCTTACTTTAAAAAGTAATTTTTACCTGGTAGGAATGGGTTTGCAATCCGAATTTGGACAGGGTGGCGGGACGGCGTATTCGTGATTGTAGATCGGGGTTGGAACCGATCCAAAACAGGCTCCATTTCCGCTGGTAGTGGGCTGGACCTAGAAATTTGTTCATATTTTTAATTTTTCTGAATTTACCCGGTTCATGGAATCACTCATTTTCAAAGAAAATTTTCAATTTTGGTGAATAAAATAGATAGAGTTGAGAAAAAAAGAATTCAATGGTAGATTTTTAAACTATTTTCGGGAGTAACACGATATGCTCTATAGATTTTTCGATGAATCACCCCGCTATATGGATCGAGTTCTAACAAAAGACTGAATTTTCGCTCTGCAAAACAGAATAATCCGATTTGAATCGTTTTTATTCAAACTAAAGTCGGGAAACTTTTCACTTTGAAAATCAATAAATATTGATTTTATAGGTTTCAAGAATTCTTCAAAAGTATTAATTTTTACACGAAGACGATACAACTAATGCATCTAATAAAAAAATTTTTAAAAAAAGAAAGAAATTTGAGACTTTCTCCGAATAAAGATATCCTACATAAGTTTCAAGAAATTTTCAAATCTATGCAATTTTCTATGAAGGCAATGTGTGGGGTTTTTAATGGGAATAGGATTAAAAGAAATAGAAATGGAAAATTCTAATTTTACCTGTGGCACGGGAACATGTTTGGGTCGATTGTTGAAGGACAGGGACCTCGATGCGGCATTTGCCTGGGGCGAGGAGTGACGATGGTTTTCCCTGCGATTCGCCTCTCCCTGAATCGGACGGTCGCTGGTTGAGGGCTGTAAATTGTCAAAATTATCGTCGAAGTAGCCGGGTATTTAAAAGAGTCGTTTATAATTTCTTAGGCTTCTCCTCAAACGAACAAATTTCATCAGACAAGATAATCATTTACCAGAATTTTGAACATTTCTCAAAAATCTTTAGAGTTCTCTATAAAATTCCACTCATCAATGCATCATTCTCCACTATCAGAAACATCGAACTATATGTATTCATATCGAATCTTTAGAACCTATTAAAAATATTTAAATTAAGTTTGTTTTTTTTTAATTCTACCTGCATGAGACTGGAAGCAAAGTTGTCGGTCTGACTGTTGGACGCCATGAAGGACGTCATCAGCGGGCTGCCCGAATTGTTGAACTCGCCACTGTTCTTTTTGATTGGCAAAGGAGGCGCTTGCTGGAAAATTAAAAATTGATAAGTTTCAAAAATCCTATAATTCAAAAGGTCGAAGTTCCTCTTGATATCTTTAGTAAGATAGCATATAACTATCAAAATTATTAAAAAATCATTTTTCAGGTATGCTTCACCAAATTCATATTTAGAAGTGCCAGATATTGTCTCGTTAGAAATAACTGGGGTAGTAAAAATAAAGTAAAAATTGACCTGATAGAAAATAAATAAAGGAATCAAAATGAACCTCTGAGAGAAGATAAATTTAAAAGTCAATGCATCGATAAAAATTAAAAGAAAATACCTGATAGAATCCCTCTTCGTCCTCCGCAGGCTCATCGAACTGTTCACTTTCGTTGTCGTCATCGAATCGACCGTCGTCTTCATGCAAATGGTCTTCTCGGTCCGAAGGTTCTTCTGAAAGCATACACATATATTTTCCGATATCGAGTTTGCCGTCGTATTCGTTATCAAATGCCAAAGTTTGTTGTTGAATTGGAGATTTTTGACAATAGACATTGTCACTTTCTTTGCCATCAGATGATAATGTTGTCAAATTTCGAAATTCAGGAAAACTTCGTCATGTCCTTCTTAAAATGCGTTCTTGAATCATATAAATTCACGCGTTTTGACAAAAAATTTGATAAAAGGAAGTTAGGCAAACTTCCGAAAATTCTAACTTTTACCTGCCGGCTCATCGAAAATCTCCTCCTCTTGTCTTCTCTCTTCCACTTTTGACTGTTGCCCGTTTTCTGTCTGATGGGGATTGGCCTGGAGATGATCGTCGTGCTTCTGCTCGACGGGCGCAGAGGACGACGTCGAACACACGAAATCCATCAATTCACCACGAGCTTTCAACATCGCCTGAAAATTGGAAATTTAGAAGCATAGGAATTAAAATTAAGAAAAAATTAAATGGAAAATGATATTTCGTAATCAAAACAACACGTTTTTCGAGTTTCGAGCGATTGATCATGGGAAAATTTTGCATGATTTTTCTTATCAAATGGCACTTATACATAGCCAAGGAAAGGTGATAAATCGTGAAAAATAAGAAATGGGAAATTTACAATGACAATACTCGAAGATTACTACCATGAGTCATTCGAAAACTATTCGATAATTTTCAGTCTTTCAAAAAAATCAGTTTTATTTAGCTTCCAGTATGTTAAAAATTAAAGACATCGAACTTTGCTACCAAAGTAAAAATCGACTGAAAATTTTTCTTTAGTGGGCAATAGCGATTGGAAATAGGCCGCCTAGCGCCCGCGCCAGAGCCTGAGTCACCTTCCCCGCGCTTGGCTCTCCTTGGCGCTGAGAAGAAATGCAGAAATCGATAGAATTGGTAGAATTGGAGAGAGACGAGACGAAAAAGGGCCGGCCAGGCAAAAATAACAAACAAAGCAGAAGAGAGAAACGCAATCTCGAAATAAGTATTTTCATAGACTGAATTCCTACTTTTATCGATAACAATAAAAGTTCTAGACTTTTGATAATTACTCAAAACTGTCATTGAATGAAAAATAAGTTTCAAATTCTAGACTTTTGGGCGTAGATAAGCCGAATTTAGAACGTTAGATGAAAAGTCCTTTCAGCAATTCAAAAAACAAAATTTTTAATAAACAAGTTTCGAATTTTGGTCAGATAAAGATCGAAAATGAATCCTTAGCGCCTTATCTTCGGAGGGAACAAAATAATTTCAAAATTCAAAATTCCGAAAAATCGATAAATTCAGTGAACGGTTGTTAGTTTTAGAGAAGTCGTAGTAAAAACGGTCGCGAATCAGGAAAAGTGGGGGAAAAGAGCGCATTCATTCAAAGGGCAGCAAATGCAAAACCCCTTAACCTCTAAATGCTGCGCGCATAAGACAAAAATTATTCCAGATGGTTTTGCCTCTCTATCTTTTAACATTTGGATAAATAGTGCAGTTTCTATCTTTTGCTAAACGCACTCGTTAAAGTTCCCATTACATAGAGTGCAGAAACTTTCTCTTCTTATGAAAATATCGCACATCTTAAAGAGGGCGAAAGAAAACGGTCAGTTTTAGAGGAAATAATATGCAAATTTTAGAGAGCTAGGGAGGAAAAATAATTCTCCGCAGAAAATAGAACGAAAAGGCAGAGGGCGAAAGAAAGAAGAAACATAGACAAAACTTTCCGATTAGTCACTGTCAAAATATCGACATTTTTCAAAAATTCAATTTTTTTATTTTACCTGGACTTCAGCAGGTGTCCTCAAAAATCGGGGCGGAATCCACTGGGTTTTGCCTGTGTCCACGTTGTAAAAGAACGTCCTGAAAACTCAAAAGTTATGTTTCAAGAAAACTAAATTTATAATGAACTTTCGCACACTTGATAAACTTGAATTCGAATTAAAAATTAAAAATGTTTTACAAAATCTTCAAATTCTATGAGTTTTAATTTCCAATCAATCGGGTTTACACTTATAAAATTTTTAAAAATCTACCTGCCCAATTCGTTTTCAAATTCCAGCCATCCGTTTTTCAGATCTCTTGTCGGCACTGCATCAGGGCTAGGGGCTAAAAATTAAATTAAATTTTCAATTAAAATGTTTTTTTTAAATCTTACCAGGCGGCACCGGCCTCGAATTGACTTCTTCCATTTCACGAACGTTCGCATAGATGTGTTGGTCATCGAAGTAAGCGGCGATCTGGCGGGACTGCCTCTTGGAAGACGGGGAAGGCAGAACGGAAGCTGAAATTTTTAATATTTCAAAAATTTGAATTTCTTGGAAAACTATAGAAATTTTCATAACAAGTCAGTAGTATTAGTTTTTTTAATTTAATTTTTTCGTTGAGAATTGAAACGATCAAATGATTAAAAGACACTAACAAAATTCATAAAATATAAATCGGATAATTTTTCAAAAATCTTTTAAAATACCCGAAGTAGAAGGCTGAAAATCCGACGTCGAGGGGACGGAATTTGTCTGGGTCGGCAAATTCAGGGTGATCGAGGCGGTAGAGACGGCCAGCGGTGGTGAGGTACTCTGAAATCAAATAAAATAGAATTTTTGGAAATATGTTTCAGATATTCATTCACTTTTTGTATATAATTTATCAGAGTAATCGATGAGCCAACTGCAAATATCAAGGAAACAAAAGATAGGTTTCAGGAAAAAGATAACATTCCAAAATAAAAATTGCAACTAATTCAATCGTTTTCATCTTCCCCTGATAAGAAAAAATTACAACTTTAGAGCATGTCAAAAAAGTAAAAAAAAAAAAAACCTTTTCATCGCCCGACGGACTCTGCTGCTCACTGCTACTTCTGCTGGAGCCGTTTGCATCTGAAATCAAATTAAAAATAGCTTCGAGCTTGATATTAAGTTCAAATTCAAGAGTTCACAATTATTCTGAACTATAAAAACTGTTTAGAAATATGGTACCTGAGGGGTAGTCAATCGGATCAGTTCCGATTTTGATGGTACCAATGTTGACCGGATCGAGTCCATCTTCAGTGTGCGTTCCGCTTCCCTCGGCCCTGCTCGCGTTCGCTGCACCGCCACTCGACATGTCGAACAGACGAGGTGCGACTGTCGCCATTTCTAGGTCCAATCTGAAACTTTTTCTTTCAAAAAGTCCGAAATTGGTTCTTTTGGCCTGAACAGAAGATAGAAAAAATGGTTTTAACAATTTTGTCTTCGTTTTTCAAAAACCAATATAACAATCAAAAGAAGAGCATAGGAATTTGAGAAATTTAACACAATTCCCCAAGCTCGGAAAATGAGAAAAACGAATGAGCAATTTTCACGTTCGTTTCTAAAATTCAAACAAAAGAGCTCCCGTGAAATTGAAAATAATCTTTTGAGTAAACGCTTTTCACGAATAGTCGGCGAAAATCGATAATTTCTCGCTACTGTTTTGATAAGAAAAACTTATCAGTCGTAAAATCTTTGTAAATAAAAATAAGCCTACCAGAAAAATGAAATGTGATACGGGGTTTTGCTCGGTCAGACGTCGATTGTCATGCGGCAAAATGGTCGGTCAGTTTTTCGAAACTTCAGCGGGTTTTTTTCGCATCCACAAATTGCCGACCGACTGGGCGCCTTTGTGACTCCTTTTACCGCACGGCCAAACGGCAAGACTACTAAATAGCCCCAATCAATTTCCCGTTTCTTTTTGCATCGAATTTCACGAAAAAACGAGGAAAGAGAAAACAACGAATATTTCACAACTCGATTATTCAAATGACGGATAAACCTCGAGCTAGTATCGATTTTTTGCTATTTTGGCGGGAAAATGGGATAATTCAGTGAGAGTTGGCTTATTCTCACGGTATAGACCCCGTGGCATGAGTAAAGAAAATGCGAATGGTGGAAGGAAGGGAGAATGAGATACAAAAAATAAAGTGAAGGTGGAAAGAAAACCAGATCCGTCGGGGCGTAAGAGAGGGGCCAACATACTGCGAGGAGAGGAAGAGGGAGGGAAGAAAGACAAGAAAAGAGGAGAAAGCTTGCATCATTCAGGCATTCAGGCGCTTTCAGTGCACCCAGAAGAATTGTACACGGCAAATTAAAAATCGTCTCACGTCATAAGATCGATCAAAAAAGCGCTCTCATGGCACAAATATGGACCTTTCTTTGATTTGGCAAAAAAAATCAATAGATTTTTGAAGAACGGCGTTTCTTTGTAAAAAATAGTGAAATTTTTTAAAATACATTTTCAATACAATTTTAGAAAAGAAAGTAGTCGTGTAGAAATAGAGTAAATTTTTATCAAAACGAGGAAAAATTGCTCTTGACGTGAAAAACTACAGTAAAGTAGCAAAAATAACGAAATTACGCCAAATTTGTTTGCCGTGTTCGTTTCGCGAGGTTACTTTCAACAGGTTTTCTGCGTGCAGTTCACATCAACCTAGGACCTGACGCGATTAAAAATAGTTCCAATCGAAAAATATCAAAACTCTCATCATATTCCCTAGAAAAACGCTCATAATTCAATTGAAAATTGCAAAATTTCACTACTTTCCATGGAAAAAGCTCGCTTTTTGAAAAACTGAACCTTTCATGAGATAAAAATAGCATGGTTGGTTGAAAGTATTTCTCCAAATGAAGGGGCTGGAAGAGGGAGGAATCTCATCCTTAATCTTCCTCGTCGCGGGCCTGCAGCCGTGCAGAAATTGACCTCCACACCGCGTTCGTTCGGTCGGCCGAATCGAATTACGCTTTGCGCACTGCGCGCTGAGAAACTGGGCAACGATTCCAAAGACCCGGAGAGTCGATTTCACTATTCTAATATGCCTGAGACTATTACTTTTCCCTACTATCGCCTATTCTAATGTCCAAGTCTATAATATTTCAAATCCTAAATCATTCTATCACGTTCTTTAACGGAGGAAGACAGGCGCGACATGATTCACAATGCTGCAGAATCATTCATAATTACGGACAAGGGGTGGGGATAGGCACCAAATAGCTCATTTTGAAAATTTGATTAAAAAAATTAGCCTTAAAGCGACACACGGTATAGCACGTTAGCCACGCCCACTAACACCTTGTAATCAAGGGAAACGTTTTTCGTTAATGAATATGAGAGAGGATAAATTAGACATTCAAAGTTATCTCAAAAGTTTCAGAAATCGAATTTCATTCAAAACTATCAGTAAGTTTAAAAAAAAAACCAAGGCCTCCTAATTTATTAATATATTCCTAGCCAAAATTCTGACTCATTTTAGCACTTCCTGTCGCCATTTGTGGGGCCTTTATGATTTGGCATTCAAACGCCCTCACAATTATTGACCAATTACTAAAATGATTAAAAAAATCAATTTCCTACCATAAATTTAAAAAATCCTGGCCCGAGTACTCAAAAAAAAATCCCGAGGGTAGATTTTCTCTGGTAAGCAATATTTCCGTATTCCTGACCTTCTTTCTCAAGTTCCCATATCTCTAGAGTTGGCAAACAGTGATGAGAGGGAGGAGCGACATCCGTGGATAAAGGGAATTTAGGCTATCCGAAATCAGGCTTAGGAATCTCTTGAATAACCCTCAACCAGATCAGCACTAGGCTGATATGATCAAATAGTTTTCATTGGTTTTCAGAGGAAAAAGTCGTATAAATTTCCCAAAAATTTAGTAAAAACCACGAATATTTTTTAAGAAAATTAGTATTTCCACTAGAAGACTCGAAACCGATAGATAAAATCAAAAATTTTCCGAAAATCGCGCATGAAAATGTCTTCCGAGAAAATTAATCGATAACACGACAAATTCTCGCCGTCGAAAAAAGCGAAAAGTAGAAATGAAAAGAGGAAGGAGGTTCAGTTAGGCATTCATGAAAACACGTTCCCAAGCCAGATGAAAAACGGGTGGAGAAAACGCAAATATTAATTTTCTTCGAATTCTGCTCGAAAAAATCGAGAAAAGCGACTTTAATCTTTTGAAAAGTAGAGAAATTCCTCAAAAAATTCACCATAAACAATCCAAGTTGCGAACAGATGCTTGAAAACTATAGTTTTTTTTTTAAGAAAAGAAAAAAAAAACGCTTCTTACTCATGACGGTAAAATCGATAAAAGGGTGCATACAGGTAGAGAGATCGAGAGAACAATAAGAGAGTGAGGAGAAAGAAAGAAAAAAGAATATCTCTTTCATCTCGTTCCTTTCTCTCTTTCTCTCTAACCATACACACTCTACGGGGTCGCGTGGTAGTAAAGAAATATGAGATTCGACGATTGTTGTATGGAAAGAATACAAAGTGTATCCCGTTTTTAGAAAGAAAACCCGAATAATCCAGTCGTTTTTCGAGCCTATAGTAAAGCATTGGACTATGGTGAAAGTATCATTCCAAATGTCCTAAAGACTGACTCATTCAGGCCCCACCCACAAAACGCATTGTTGATATTTTGTCCGTAAAAACGACAGGAAATGGTTTTTCTTTCGAAGTTTCGAAAAGCACTGTACGGATTTTCCCGAACCAAGTCAAGAAATTAAGAGTAAGGCTGGATTAAAATGAATAAAACTTCGAAAAAAAATGGTGAAACTACAATGTTTGGGTCCAGAAAACTCTGCCAGAAGAATAAAGTGAAAATATAAGGTAAACGGAGAACATTTTGAAGAAAATATGAGGATGGTGTTTAAAATTTTCGAAATTTCATGGCATATTCACTCCCCTTGGTTCAGTTGGCCGAAGTGACTAATCTTCGTCTCGTTCTTTCCTTTCTATTCTTCTTTCGAGTATGAGTAATCCTGCGTTCAAACTGCACTCTTTACCAAAACAACATTTCATATTTCGAATCTTCATCAGCTATGTTACGAGAGTTTTCAGATGCAATATCATTATTTGCTCTGACGTCATGAAAATTCGAACTTTCAGTTAAGAAGAAGAAACTTTTAGGTCAAATATTGTCAATTTTAGGTAAAAATGAAATTTTAAACCAATTATTCTGAAAAAATCACATAAAAGTGAGATTTATATATAAAACGCGCTCCAATTCATGTCATGTCAAACGCGCTCTATCTATAAAAATTCCGGAAGAGAGTCATGGCAAAGCTCTTGTGAAATGCCCTAGAAGCGATGCTCAATAATGGAACCACGAAATGTTAGAGAAAAAGAAAAATACGCAGAGATGGAGGAATTTCAAGAGCTCGCAGAGAAACAGAGAAGAGATTTCCTAGAGAATGGCAATCTTGTTATGCAAAATGCTTCGGACGAGAGAGATAATGGCAAATTGAGAGGGTCGGAAGACGGATAGAGTGACTATAAAACGCTTGGGGAAAGGGGAATCAATGTTAGGGGGTTTACATGATGCATAAATTGAGCCCATCTATTTGTAGAATGTGAAAATGCAACCAATATGTAAAATATTTGACAAAGAGTTAGTCTTCATCGAAAAATATCAAAATTTCGCCTAAAATAGTATATCTCCAAAAAAAAGCAGTTTTGTCTTAAGGCATCCCGATTATACTTAAATCCAATGTAAGATGGAATAAAATTACTTGTAGAGGTTTAATAATACATATACATATAGTAAACCGATAGTCGGATCATAAAGTCAATGTAATTCGACAGTTTGTAATAATATGATTGGCGATAGATACATATCGCCCAAATTGCAATTATAAATGAAAGAACAAAGGTGCTGTTCCTAGTTGTCGAGAGAAGAAAAGGAACCGGAAGAAGTGCCCCTACCTTCGAATTACCTATTACCTGAGAACCTGAAATGAGCAAAAAGAGCGTGTTCTGAATAGGAAGAAAAGGGCAAGTCAGGCGAACCTATAATTTTTGGACGAATGGGAAACCGCGGTTGCATGACGGCTGAGGAATCTAATAAATAAATCTGTGTTATAGAAAAATATTCTCTTCCTGAAATACAAATGAAAAAAAAAACATTTTCCTGCAGATTTATAGCAAAAAATAGTGTAGTGAAAGTAAGATTGATTAACGAATAAGAAATTCAGGTTGAAAAAATCTAGAAATCCATATGTCATGAGGCACTCAGTAGTCGGTTGCATATATTCAGCCTGGGTGTTATATTTCGGACAATAGAGCGAGAGATCATTCAGAATGAGAGGGCAAAGACATGTAGAGAGGGTCGAGCACGAATGTGTGCTCCCCATATATTAAGACGCATTCTTTGAGTAACCTGAACAAAGGCCGGACAACTGCAAAAATGTCCCGGATCCTAACCAAACTTATATGGTAGATACACCCATGGACCCTATTCACAAAAATGGGGAGATCAGGCTCCGCCCCCAAAAGTGGGCGGGGCTAGGTGGGGGTCAAAGTTGAGCATTTTCACGATTTGGCACCCCTCAGGGGGTACAAAGAAAACTTTTTTGCTATAAAAGATTTCCGAAAGTTTTAAAAAGCATAAAGTAGCCCATGTAATTGCGCATCTTTTGGTATATAGTTTTCCGGACAACAGCCACCTGCTGGATCGGAATGGGGTCCTGATGTCAAAAAAGGGGATATGCCGACCCCCCATTTTTTGCAGAAAATCGATTTTCCTGAAAAATTTTAGGAGAAGTTCCGAAAATCTAATGCCATATTCGAATTCTACGCATCAAATTACCCTGAAATCAGTCCTAAAAAGCATGAATTAGGCGGGACATTTTAAGGAAAAAAACGGTTAAAGTCCGTGAAGTCAGAGTACGCTTGAATGTTAACTACTGCAAACAGCACAAAGAAAACTTTTTTGCTATAAAAGATTTCCGAAAAATTAAAAAAGTATGAATATGGCCATGGAATGTACTTTCTAGAAATATATTGGTTTAGGGGGTCAGCCACTTGCTGGGTGTGGGAAGGGGTCCAAAAGCCAAAAGTTTTAAAAGTGGCAGTTTCAAAACATGCATATTTTGCATAAAATCGATTTTCCTGAAAAAGTTTAGGAGAGGTTACCAAAATCTGATGCTATATTTAGATTCTACGTATCAAATTACCCTAAAATCAGTTATAAAAAACATGAATTAGGCGGGACACTTTAGAAAAAGGGTCCCAATTTCAAAAATGGGGTATGCCGACCCCCCATTTTTGCAGAAAATCGATTTTCCTGAAAACTTTTAGAAGGAGTTCCAAAAATCTGATGATATATTCGAATTCTACATGCCAAATTATCCTAAAATCAGTCCTAAAAAGCATGAATTAGGCGGGACAATTTTAAAAAATGCAGTCAAATGGACGTGGCCCGAGAGTAGAAATTTTCAAAATCGATCGAAAAAATTCAAACGATACACCAATCGATAACCCTTGAAAAACTGAGCAACTTTTGTGAAGACACCATATGGTTATCTGTTATGATATGCATGATATGGAGGTTTGAATGGATCAGATCCACGAAAATGACAAAAATATTCAAAAATTCATAACTTTTGTAAAATCAAGCGAATTCGAAAAATCTTTTCGGAATATAGCAGTTGAAGGGTAATACTTCATTTTTGCTTTCTAAAATACTGTGTTACCACTTTACCACGGTATCATATGGGTCCATGGTATACCACCCATATGGTGCCCGAGTAGTACTATATCAAGATGGGTATCAATCGACTCGAAATTGACTGGAAAGTAATATTCGAGTCCATTTCTGTCAATTTCAGCAAGTGGTTTCATTATACCATCATTATAGTTGGTTATAACCATCTACTGAAAAAGACCAAAATGGGGTAACTTCAAATGACCATAAAAGGCGATAGACTAATCTATTTTTCAAACGATTTTCAATATATTACTCAGCTCGATAAGGGCTTTCGTTTGGTATATAACATGATGGGTCTTATCTACCAAATGGTAACTTG
This sequence comes from Diploscapter pachys, assembly GCA_002287525.1. Classification (NCBI taxonomy): domain Eukaryota; kingdom Metazoa; phylum Nematoda; class Chromadorea; order Rhabditida; family Rhabditidae; genus Diploscapter; species Diploscapter pachys. Next base: position 162,398 of record LIAE01010286.1, on the reverse strand, counting down.
ACCATATGGATCGCTACCATTTGGTACAATATCATGTTTGACATTATTCGATTCCAAGCTTTATGTGAATAAATGATAGATGTCTCTAGCTTCAATTTGAGCCCATATTTTGGTAGACTACCTATGAAAATATTCTCGTATCATTTTCTTGAAAATTGACATTCAATTTTGGTTTTTGAGGTACCATTCCCATATCATAATAGATAACCATGAGGTGTCTTCACAAAAGTTGCTTAGTTTTTCCAGGGCTATCGATTGGTGTATCGTTTGAATTTTTCCGCCCGATTTTGTAAAATTCGACCCTCAGGCCATGCCTATTTGATTGATTTTTTTTCTAAAATGTCCCGCCTAATTCATGCTTTTTAGGGTTGATTTTAGGGTAATTTGGTGCGTAGAATCCGAATATAGCATAAAATTTTTGGAACTCCCCCTAAAAACTTTCAGAAAAATCGATTTTGTGCAAAATATCCATGTTTTGAAACTGCTATTTTTGACACTTTTTAACTTTAAGACCCCCTCCAGTTCCAAGTAAGTGGTTGATCCCCTAAACCAATATATCTCTAGAAAGTACACTCCATGGCCATGTTCATCCTTTTTAAACTTTTCGAAAATCTTTCATAGCAAAAAAGTTTTCTTTGTACCCCCTGAGGGGTGCCAAATCGTGAAAATGCTCAACTTTGACCCCCACCTAGTCCCACCCACTTTAAGAGGCGGGACCTGATTTTCCCATTTTTGTGTTTAGGGCCCATGGGTGTATCCACTATATAAGTTTGGTTCGGATCCGAGACACTTTTGCAGTTGTCCGGTCACTCTTTATATTTTGTTCGGGTTATTCAAAGAATGCGTCTTAAATATAGGGACATGCACGAGAGAGCCTAACATTCCTAAGATCTAATCAAATTAAATTCCATCGTCCACTCTTGTAGACTTCAAGTAGCATTTCTATATAGCGCGTTCAATTTTAGTTCGGTTTAGTTTTAACACACGAACGAATTTGTACTACTCAAAAGGTATTGGGTATAGAGATTTTCTGAAGCATGAAAGTAAACTTATCGAAAACAAGATTTTTTTATGTTCATTTCACTAATCTGACCCTGAACTTTTGTGATTTCAAGTAGGCTTACTACGTTCTAATATAGAGCGGTTGGATTTCATATATCTTCGGGTTTGAGAAAGTGCGGGTGTAGACTCGGTTTGCAAGAAAAATGTAAGGAATGAGTGTAAGGGAAACGAGGGAGGTGAAACTTGAGAAACCATCCGATGGATATATGGATAGATAGATAGATCTACTTTCAACGTTTTTGCTTAAAATACCCTCTCCATATATCCGATCTCAAATCTATTCGAGTTCAAATCGACAAACACAGAATGGGGCTATTTTCCGTGGACTATATAGGGGCGTTCGATCATATGACCGCGGCAGGAGACTCGTACTGAAAAAATTAGTGACTATCCGATGAAAGGCAGCAGATAAAGCGCTTATGGCAGACGGGGAATCGTCGTTCCAAATTCGATTATCTCACGATGATCTACCCGTAGCGATTGACAAAAGCTATCCATCCATCTCTACTGGGTTTAGAAAGAAAAAAAAACGGACAAACCCTAGATTTTCTAGTTTCTAGTGCTAAATTGGCAAGCCATTTGGCTTTTGAGAGTAATTGTTATTGTTCCCGTCTATATGGGGGTGAGTTTTTGTGACTGTACCCCATCGAGATGGTTCAGGAACGGTTATGTAATAGTATTAGACCAAAACAAAGCCCAACAATAATTTATGAGCAACAAATCTCGGGAAATTGGTCGATGAAAGTATAATTAGGGTCCCTCACGTGGGGGATATACCAAATCTCATTTTTGGCTAAACTTTTGCACATAAAAGGTGATTTGAGTTGTAAATAAGATTTCTGTCAAGAAAATTTAAAAATATATATATATATATATAATTTCCTGACCAGTCCTAAGGAAGACGATCGTCATAAATTTCTTGCGACCTACTCCTTATAATTTATTTTCATCAGACAAACATGCTCCCTAGAAATGAAAAGCCAATAAAAACTATCTTTGAAAATTTCCAAGACTTCGAGCGGACAAATTTTTAATAACGCGATTATCGAGAGTATGGAATAAACAGCAGGAGCTGATAAGAGGGTTTCTGAAGTTTTCTGATAAGCCATTAAACAAAAAGGTTTATAGAATTGCGTTACAGAATAAGGGAGTATGCCTAAAAACAGAAACTTCCAAGACTTGAGCGGTATTGTATATGAACAAAAATAACATCTAAAAAATGATTCGAATATCTACTGTCTGGCTTTTTTCTCGTAGCGCATGAACATAGAGAAGTCGCGTGTAAATACTCTCGAAAACGAAGCTGAGGAAGCTTGTTCTCGGACACACATGCCAGAGGGCACTACAAAGGAGGCGAAATGACTATGGAAAAGTTGGAGATTGAAGAGACTCAGAAAATGCTTGAGAATGTGAAATAAATATCGAGACATAGATCATTTTTGGTCAGTAAAGTAAAGAATATAGTCCTAGACTTGTTGATTAAAATAAGGCCTTAATAAATTCTAACTTTTGAGTTGAAAATTCTAAGCTATGAGCCTTATTTGCCATGATGGTGATTTTAGAAATTCGTTAAATTTCAAAACGTCATTATGTCTCTTCCTTGACCACTCTCTTTCCTACTAAACGATAGAATGACACATGAAATAGGAATAAAGTTGTGTGCTCTGAGCGATAAAGTTTCAACACGAATGTCCCTCGAGTTACTACGATGCACTACGACACAACATTGCGATTCGATTGCAAAACGTAAAATTGTCGTTCGCTAGCAAATAGGTGACTGGGAAATGATAAGACTTTTTGACAACATGACATGAGTTTACAAGACTTAGAGGCTACTGAATAGGCAGTTAATTTAGCTAAGGAACAATTAGTAATGCGACTCAAAAAGTAGTGTCATTCCCGAATTGGCAGTATATACGCGTTGCAAATATTGAAGGTCGAGAGATAGGGGGTTGATTTGATGGGGGTCCATTTTAATGTTATTTGCGAATAGGATTATTCGCCGCTCCAGTACTAAATCGTTTCCAATGTTCATACTTCCCACTTTAGAATAAAATTTGATAAAATTTACCCATAATTTTACTATGATAAGATAATAATTAATAGAATTTTTAAGCGATTAAATAAAACGAAAAAATTATCTACCTATAACATCGCTTTAGTGAATACAATGATGATATAGATTGTAATAAGCAAAAATTGCTATGTAAAAACTTTGAAAATTTCCAATCTAAAAACAAGGCCGGTGATAATCATTTCCTTCTCTCACAAAGTTCCAAGGTGTAGTCGGACGGAAAAGAGCGAACGGCGCTTTCGCCAGTGTGCCCGTATTTGGAAATAAGGGTAGAGCGCGCGCTCGGACCGAGTTGGAGAGCAGCTGCTGCTTGGTCTGAGGCTGTGTCTGGACGGAGGACCTATCTCCTTTCTCCATCTGCGCACACTCACCCGTGTTTGTGTATTTTGGGGGAGAAATCAGTGAAAATAGCCTGGACGAAAAAATCGGAAAAGCAACAAAAAATAATATAATTGCGAAAGCGTGGTCAATTTTCGCTAAAAAATCACAGCCTCAGGCTTATTTTAATAAAGTTTATCTAAAATGTTTATGGTCAAACGTAAGATGTGTAATGCAGATCAGGGCAACGCCATGGTAGTGGATTTATGATTTTTTTATACAGGAAAGTTAGAATTGTGTTTTTATAACAGAAAAAAAACTAAACTAGACTTAAGAAAACTAGCAAAAAAATAAATGGGAAATTTAAGAAAGAGGAAGGGGAAGGGCAAGCTGCTTAGTCGCTATAAACGGTCCCTTTTCCGGACGGTAAGCGGATCACATCGGGGCGCACTGACGGACGGGGGAAAAGGCGTTCGAAAATTTTCTGTACTCAAAGAACTAAACGAATTCAAAACAATGTATGCATCATTGATTTGTTGTTGTTTTTTTTTCTTTTTAATTTAAACATGTTTATTAGAAAGATAAGTCAGTTAATAAAATGAATAAATTAAGTAACCATCTCGAAAACACATTTGTATATAAATAGAGTGTGCAAGTGAAATTCCCGCTGTGAAGACAAAGTCAAAGAGCGATTTTTCGTCTTTTTTCAAAAAATTCTAGAAATTTTGCGGTGATTTTTTCTGATTTCTTTTTCCGCTATTATATATAGGCTTAGGGAACATTTTTGCTTCAGGAAATGACCCCGAAACTTGACTTGGGCCGGTCAAAACGTACAGTGAAAAGTTTAACTCGCTCGTTCCGCTTGACGAAAAATTCATTGGCAAAAAAGGGTTTCGGATCGTCGCCTTCAGAAATTCATATCTTTGGTTACATTGATCCGTTTTTCATGCGGTCTTTTGCTATAATCCTGTCTAGTCCTACAGAATCCTAGAAAAATACTTCCATGACTTTGTCTTCACATCGGGAATATCACTTGCGGTCTCTACTTATAGAGGTAGAATAAAAATCTTGTTATGATGAAGTTTGATGCCTTCACTGGCCAAAATTTTGGCCCGTTTTAATATCTATGATTTTTTAATTCATTTATTTTTACATACTAATTGTTAATGCAACAATATTCTGGCAATAAATGTTCGAAAGGGAGCAACTATTTGACGATATGATGGAGTGACAGTACACTTTTGTGATGCGCAACGACCATTTTCCTCTCTAACTATGGGCTCTGTCCTTCCATCCAATAGTAACTGCCTACTCAAAATCATTAAGAAAAATATCACAGACGCGAAGTGGAGAGTGAAATAAATAAATTGTCGATTTTTGGGAAAATTTACAAGAGAGAAGTTGTTATTATCCTATTGTCTGACACATATCTTGTCCTAATAAATGAATTATTAAACTATGACAATTGTTTTGAAATAGATTTTTCTGAGTTAATATCGTCGCACCCATCTATAGAAATCGTTAGCTTTGGTGGCAATGCTCCAGAGGGGATTCGAGAGGACTACCTAAAATTTTTCCCTTTAATATTATTATTTTTGATTTTAAAATCTTACCGGAGTCTCTATGAATTGCATGGATTCTTTATCAGGCGTTACAGCTTCCACTATGTTATTATTATCGTAGTCTTCAATCAATAACGCTGGCCCTAGTTGGTTGAAACTGTGCTGGAATTAAAATTTTTAGTGAAAGAATGAATTTTCCTCGTACCTCTGGATCCTCCCTGATGTTCCTCAAATATTGATTATCTCTCGCTGCCCTCAGAAAGATCCGATCTAACGAATAGGAGTAAATTATCGGGGTTATGACGACCAATATGTAAAATGTCATGATAGGCCGAGCTCGCGTCGGCATTTTATTACCTAAAATGTCGAATTTAAAATTTTTTTTGACCCTATAAAATTAGGTCAGCTCGTAAATATCGTGGTACGTTCAAAACGACAATGTTTTCGAATATGCAGGGTTTTAAGATGTCGAAAAAATAATGATGGTGGGAGGGAAGCAAACAACAGAAATTTGCTTAATTATGGTCAAGAAATGAGAAGAAGCGAAAAAATATTTCCTTCAAACGTCAAATTTGATGGAATTTCGCGTAGAATGAAATGGTAGTGTAATGAGAATGAATTATGCGAGAGCTAGTGATGATTCTGAATAAGAATGAAGAAGAGTTACGTGCTTTTGCACAAAAAATTTAATGTTAAGCGAGTGTTGCAACCAAGTTCTCAGAATCTAAAAGGGATAAAAATATGTATTCGTTTTTGAATTACAATAAAGTTCGGTTAATTTAATTTAAAGAAAAGAACATTTTATGAAAGCTGAATCATTCGCACTATGGATTTTAGTTCTCCTAAATTTAGGATTAAGACGAAAAATGTTAATATTTTCATCAAGATCTGAGCGTTCGTTTTATAAATCATAGACACCCGTTTAAATAAATTCAAAAATGCATCTATGAAATAATAATTTAAGTGCCCGCACACTTTATGCTAGAACAATAATATCGAGATTGAAATCATGTCAGATTACATGAATTTGCAAGAAGAAAATTCATTGTTTTGCATGTGTGAATGATATACGAACAATAGAGATGTTTAGGGGGTGGGTTTATCCGAAAATCCGCACTTCTTGAAGCTCTTGACGCAAAATGGCATAATCTCAGAGTCACGTCCTTTATTTAAATTACTAGTTTGTTGAAATCCTAAAGAGTCTCCCTTCTGAATGAAAGCACAAAGAGTAAAGGATTATGAAAAATGATAAGGAATAAAGTTATATGACATAAACAAACTAAATAACGTGTTAAGAAGGTCAAGAATCCCTACATAATGAAAAATAATGACATTTTGAATTACGAATTATCTGACAGAAGGTTTATAAGCTTATTCTTTGATGTATGCAAGATCTGATATGAGTCTGGATTTTTAAATTCTTATTTCAGAACATACAAAAAGAAAAAAAGTCTCTCACGCTCACGCCAAAAACGTGATGGAATGATGGAGTCATTATCTTCAAAAATTCTAGCCTATCCTAAAATTAGAGATCAAAATCATTTTGAAAAAAATTTAGCGTCATTTATAAATTTTAAACTCCGAATACCGTCCACCCTCTTTGATGTCTACTATTTGGGAGATCCTAAATGATGCACCACATAGATAATGAATGATGAAAGTCGGCCGACTACGCGAAACTATGCAAACAAAAGTCAACGCAAAAAGAGGAAGCTGAATAGCGACGACGTCAATTTTTACGCTACTTTTTAACCAATATACTCGAGATCGAACACAAAACGTAACTAATTCGAATACGTAAAAATGTTATTTTCGACTTATCATATGAGTACAATTCGAAAATTTTATTTACTATGCAAAATTTTGTAAGACAAGGAGGGATGAGCATGTGAATTGCATGGCATTTAGAGGTTTTGGAGGGTTGAAGATTACAAAAATCCCGAGGTAATTTGGATTTGGAGGCTTAAAATTTGTAGAAAATGCAATTTTATGAAATTTCTTATGTCACTGTCTTATAAGACTGGAGAAGAGAACTCTAGACTCCAACTCGTTCATCATGTGAGATTACCGATTTCAATAATGAAATTGTCCTGAAGCATAAAAAGATCTGTTTTTCAAGTTGATATTTGCAGGGATGTACGAACTCAATTCGGAGCTCAAATTCAACTTACTTGAGAGTTCGGAGTGGAGTTAAAGTTGAACTCTCTAAAGAATTCAGAGTTCGAGTTGAACCTTTTTCGAACTCTGTACACCCCTGGACATCTGTCAGTGTACAAGATTTGAAGAAATCTAAATTTGTCGACTATATGTACAAATTTCGAGGTAAGCTAGATTTGGTAATTTAAAAATTAGAAGAAATCATGTTCTTCATCCAGTTAAAACTTCTAAATTTGAAGAGTGAAATCTCCAAACTTATTCTTAATCCAGGAAATGCTTAAGTGTGCAACAAAAATCATTCATAAATCTACAGAAATCAGATAAAAGCGCGCATGACTCTGCGTGTAAATCTTTTAAATCTTGCAAAATAATAGGATTAGTCGGCATTTATATACGAATTATAGCTAAAAATATTTCGACACTGACTGTTTGAGAATTAATCACCTTCTCCTACGGTTGGCTAAAACAGAATGAGTGAAATAAAAGATTTTGAAAAAATTAAGAGAGAATAACTAAAGTGAAGATCTGAAATGCCAATCAAATGCCACACACATGAGAGTAGCAATGAGAAATTTAATATGACCTATCTAAGAATTGAAAATCACTTTTAGAACACAAAATTAGAAGCAATTTCATAGATTCTTAATTCATAGCATCAAAACAATGAAGATAAAAATCGTTCAAAAATGAGCTGTATTGAGTGGAAACTTGTAGTTGTCGTGATGACGTGAGCTATAGGTAATAGGGTGAGGGTGAAGGTAAGAAGAAATAGTGTGGGTAGGAAAAGTAGATCATATCACCACGACATTTACTAGAATAGCGCATGGCATTATGATAAATACGAATTATCGTAGTGAGTTTTGATCACTCACGCGGCTCTTCGAAATGAAGAACGTTTAAGAAATTCCACACCTCAAACAGTGAAAATTGAAATTCGGCTCACGAAGGCTATTGGGGCTATTCGCTCGAATAAGTGATGTTCGTTGATTGCATTAAATTCTCGAGTCCGCGATGAACTTCCTTATAAGACTAAGATTAGCTCACTCAAGCGCACCCACCCTTCTACCAATTAATTTATATCGAAATTGTACGATTATTTATCACATTTCCAAGCCAAAAGCCCGCCCTTAATTTTTATATTTCCAAGAAAATACGCGAGATTTAAACTATAAAATATGAACTCATGAAAAAGCTTGCAACGCCCCTTTTCCTCATAATCTGATTACCGATGCAGAGCGGAATGCAAATTAACAGGAAGGAAAAAATTTCAAGAGATCAAAAAGATGAACGAAATGAAACTATTCAGTTCGTGTTATGAAGTTCCAATTTCGACAACATTCTGTCATTCTCTGTCACTGTTGCATAAAATGCCAGAGTTTGGACTCGAATTAAGCAACAAAGCACGAACATCTAAAAAATTACGTGAAGCTTGAATTTGACAGGCGCTCCACGGCATAAAAAGACTAATGTTTGAAAGACTGACTTTGAAACTTAGCGGCTAAAACGGGTAATGCTCAAAAATAATTATGTCCAAGCGCCCGCCCATAACTTATAAGTGATGTAATTAGCGAAAAACTAAGGGACTCACCAAAGTGTTGGCTCATTAAACTAAAGCGACTACACAATATGGTGGGACTCAAAAGTTTTCGAAACTATTGTACTGAAAAAAAATCAACTAATCCCCCTTCAAGCGATAAGAGATTACTCTTAAAAAATTGTTTGGAGTAATTCAAAAGATATAAAAATGAGCACGAGTTTCATATGATGTATCACTACGCTCTTTCAAGTAAGTGGCATTTGTATAAATTGCAATTTCCATGGATCAGATAAGAGGGAATAGCATGGAAATTCTCGACGGAAAATGATGCTCACAATTTCTCAATATCCAAAAATGTCGAATACGGCATTTAGATAAATTTGGGCGTTAACCGATGAATCTACCGATGATGACACATCGAGGGTTAATTTCTATAGAAGCCGACCAAAATCATTCGTCTTCCAGCAGCCTTTCAGCTGCTCGAATTAATGTGCTATGTTGTGAATATGCTAAACATCCCAGCGTGAATATCCACTTTTTTTGCATAATCTTTTCAAAAGTTTCATCATAAAATGAAGGTGGTGGGTGATAAATGGGAATGAATTAACTGTCTAAATCGAGAGATTCCCTAAACTAAGGGTGACATGATCGAAAAATTTCCGATAGAAAATGTCAGAAGCCTGTAATTTTATGGAATTTAGTTAGAAATACCAGAGTGCCAAAATTAGCATTCGGATTATGCGTTAGAAATTTTCGATCACTTTTTTCCGACCCATTTGGCTGAGCTCCTAATTGATAGGCAGAAAAATGCTTGACACAAAAATGGGTACAGCTTTATTCCTACGAGACTATTTTCGGAGATCTAAAGAGCATTCGGATCCGGTAAATATCACCGAGCACGCTGATATAAAATTTCCTCGTGATTATTAATTCCTAAAATTCGTTTCGTCTCTCTAAATTTAGTTAACAATGTTAGGACCAAACATTTAAAAACTCGACATTAATTAAACGTTTAAAGGTATTGCGTAGGTCGTTCGTTCGTTCATTCATATGCTTATAGCCATGAAATTGCACGATCGAATGAAATTACTCTCGTGCTTTTGCGGGGTCACAGGCCATTTTTATAATCTGCGGTTAAAGACTACCGCATCTGGTTTTGAATTACTCTTGGCTCATAATAATTCTAGGTACACTCATTCATAGGGACACACCCCCATGTGCACTCTAGAATCGCAATATTTTGCAATTTCGAAATACGAGTAAATGTTTCCAATTCGAGAGAAAATTGTGATAATGAGAAGGTATTAAAATTTAGAATGACTTATAATTACATTAGCACGTGCCTTTGCATACTTTAATGTGCGGGTTTTTTTTTGTTTTCGATATTTAGTTCAGTAAGATGACCTTTAAAGAGAAAACTGCATAACATTTATTACTCCAAAAAATCCATAAAAATCTAAGGATGAGTAATATTCCTAATTTAGATAAGTTAGTTTTAATGAACCTCTAATGGACGATGGTTACACAAAGCACTAAATATTTCTTATAACCGAATTAAAAATATTATTTATGACGAATAGAGTTATTCAAAAGTTATGATGATTATTCAGCATATTGGGTGTAAGCATGCAAAATAAAAAGTCATTACAATATGGCATCATCATATCTGAGGAATGAAATCCAAATCTTAATCTAACGAAAAATATTGCTTGGTTAAGAATGCGAAAAAGGAGCTAATATAATTTGAAAATGCATATAGAATAAAAAAATATAAATACTATCATTAACGTATTGTTTAAGCCAGGTGAATGTTTCGAGAGCACTTAACTATTTTTAGCAAAAATCTTTGTCTTATTGAAACTAAAGGTTATGCGTAAATATGTAACCAAATGCTGCATGTGACTCAAGAAGTTTTGAAATTTTAACACCAAAGCTTAGTTTTCTATAACAAGTTTTAGAATTTTTATGATGACATAATAATCTTTAACCAAACCACTGGTAAATCTTAAACGACTATGAATATCTTGCAAACATCATATTTTCACACATTAACTTGGCTGGATTGAACAGAATCTAATACAAATTTAATACTAGTCCGAACTTGTTTTCATCGAAATTTTTCGAAATGAATTCTAAAATCTTTTCAACTTCAGTAGAGATAGAATAAAGCTAAAAATCAAGAAAATTCACTTGAAGCTGAAGCTTTATCCCAGTAGAAAAGTTTACAAGGATTCTCCAATATCCACAATTTCTTTGACCAAGAAGTCCAGATCATCTCTAGTTATAGCCTGACTGGAGATGATCATTCGGAAGAAGTTGGGTCTTTGTTTGTCAGGCTGATAGCCGACCATCGTCGTACCTTTCTCCATCATCTTTGCTTTGATCTTCGGAGCTATCTTCAAATCCATCATCTTTAAATTTTAAAGGTGAGTCCCCATACCTTTTCGAGCCTAGCGTTTCTCTCCTTCGGATCCAAGTGTCTGATGCTCGATGGGATGTACCAGAAGCAGATGTTGAGGAATTCGGGCTAAAATTCCTCCTTTAATTTTTCCAACTAAGATAGTGCAAATACCGGATCAATAACGAGTTCATAGCCTTCGGTCTCTCGGATTCTCTGAGTGAAATAAGCCGATAGTTCCATAAGGTTGTTGATCTGTTGGCGGTAACCTTCCATGCCCTGAAAAATATATTTTCGAAAATGAACACACTCTCCATTGTTCCCGAGATGAGTTTTTCATATATACTCTGCGTCTATGACTAACGAGCGCGACGCGTCGAGACTGAAGAAACGAAAAAAGATAAGAGTGCAAAAATGCACAGCACATAGTTAAGGTTCGCGGATATCCCTTTCTCCTTTCTTTGCAAGAGTTCATCTCGGAGACAATGGAGAATAGATGCATCGATTTCGAAGAATTTCAATCATAACATTTCAATTCTGGCGAAAAAATCCAGAACCTTACTCACTGCTAAATCTATCAAATTTAGTTAAAAGTTCATTACAAACCTTGCTCTTCCACATGATCCACAGTTTGAAGACATCATTGTGTCGACCGCATTGGATAGCCTTATCTCCGGTGTCATAACTGACATCATAGGGCTTGTCCTGCATAAACAAGTAGTCTGCCGACATTTGATTGCATTGGAACAGCAGACCCTAATTAGGGTAATTAATCAGGTAAATTAGCTAATTAATTGTACATCCTGTCTGAAGAGACATGCGGAACACTGAAGAAGTGCTCCCATCAGCTTGTGAGGGTTCCATGTGACAGAATTAGCTCGCTCAATGCCAGCTAGCTTGTAGCGATACTCAGGTGAGAGAAGAAGACCACCTCCCCAAGCAGCCTAAGAAAATGATTCATCCATCCGAGATCAAGAGTTAAGGGCAAGCTCACAAGCTTGGCTTCATACTTTATGATTGAGATTAAATAAATCAATCTTCTTCAAATTTGTTCAGCTCAAAGAAATTCAGGCTTAGTTTTGGACTCTTGATAAATTCTCAATCATACATCGACGTGTAGCCAGATTCTGTGTCTTTCACAGATGTCGGCGATTTTATCAATCGGATCCCACGCTCCATACACAGTCGTTCCAGCGGTGCAGCAGACAAACAATGGAGCCATGCCTTTAAAATTCACGGTCATATATATTTTATCATTATCAAATTCAGGTAGAAATACCCTCTTTCTTGCACTCGCAGATCTTCTTCTCGAGTGCCTCAGGGATCATTCGCCCTGTACTGTCGGTCTGGATGTTGAAGCAGTTGTCCGTTCCGATGCCACATACTGCGGCAGCGCTTTTGATCGAATAGTGTGACTAAAATTGTCTCCTTTGTTTCAAAGTATCAGAATCATTACTTTTAGAAACAAATTGTTCAAACACGACAATGAGAGCATTTATGAGCCTCGGATAGAAGAATGCATAAGATAAAGCAAAGATATCATCTGGGCTCGTACTAAAGTCCCCCCTCACGTGAAGTGAACCCCGCGCAAACTAAACCAGTTCACACGAGGTTCAGATGAGGTTTCACGTGACCTTCGGCAAAAGTTCTCATGACCTCTAATAAAGTGAAAGGAATCTGTTTCTGTCATCCGTCTGTAAATACAGGAGGCCCTCAAAATGTCATTTTTCGACCTTACATCTTCACTGGTGAAGGCACACAGCGTTGGCACGTCCTTCATGCCCAGATGTTTGCTCCTCGGGAACATCGAGTGTCGTGCAGTGTTCATCGCGTACAGATTAGCAACTGCGCCGCCTAAAATACCCTACTTCCCTCAGATCGGTAGAATTTTTGTCTACCAGGTGCAAAAATGCCATCCGACTTTTCTGTATCCCAGCCGATGCACTCCCACATCTTCCTGAGCACTTCCTTCTCCATCAGGATGAACACTGGGGAGATCTCGTAAGTGAACCTAAATCGCTTTAGATCGTATGACGATCTAAGCGTTTAAGCCGAAGCTTTGTAATCGGAAAAGGCATGGTACAAATTACAAGTCGATTTTAGCTTTACATGTTCGTATTGCACGTCGCAGTAAGCCATTCTCCAGCCATAGACACCAGATCGAGTCCGCATGAAATTTGATTGAAGAAGCGGGGATGACCCGTCTTAACGCCGTAGCGGAGCACCTTCTCACAGTCCTGAAATCCAGCTACATTAATTTTAACCTTTTAACTCTGAGCAGCAATTATCTTAGTCTTATTTTAAGAATATTGGACGGTCAATATTTTTTAGAGTCTATGATTAGAGTCCTCAAACTCCGCGCGCCCTTTGAAGAAATGTGTTTGTGGTAGAAACGTGGTAGTTGAAAATTAAAAATTTGGAAAAGAAGTACCCTTCAAACCCCGAATGTCTCAAAAAAAAAGTTCTATCTTGATTAACGATAAACCTGATAAAATGGTTCTGTACAAAAAATCAAGACAAAATAGCCACACAAACAATATTTCGTTTGCGAACATGCGTTCATTTTGAGTAATAGATTTTTGCGATTTTTTTCGGCCTAGAAATTTTGCAGGTTTATTTTTTCGTCACAAAAGCCTTACTTACATCACTGGTGACATTTCTGTACAAAAATTTCATTCGAAACATCAACCCGGCATATCTGCTTGGGGGCTCTAACTATGATGTCACCAAATTTCCCGATGACCCATCTTTTTCAACATTTCTCTTCTAGGACCATTATTATTTCACATTTACGTATTTGCATGCACGAGAATTTCATAAAACCCTCCTTCAATCCTTTTTGGGGCTTTAGTTCCTTCGCGAGAGAAGTAATGCTTCAAAAAGGCCTAAGGGCTTGAAATGAAGAGCGCGCACGCAGGAAATGCAAAAGACGCAAGATAAGAGAAAAACGACGAAGGGCCGAGATTAGCAAAGGAAATTTGGAGGATTCATAAGTGAGGCGTAGGGTGTCTAGAACCAATTTTTCAGCCCGTGCTATTCAGGCAGCAATAAAATTTTAGGAGTTTCAAATTAGAAAAATATCGATTTTCCGGAACAAAATAATAAACATAAATAATAAAGACTCGAGCAATCAGAGCAAACTTTATCATGACGAAGTTCAGACTTGTGCAAAATTATTGACTATTGCGAGTTCCACCCCTACCTTCACAAGCTCCTCGAGGCTCTCTGGCTGATCTGGAATCGATAGGTCGACCAACTTCAACATTTCTGCCGGGTGATGGAATTCAAGTATCTTCGACGATCGATCATTTTCCTCCTTGATGTATCTTAGGAGAAGCTAAATTTTTTGGATTAAATTTGAAACTAGCACTTTTTCTTACGTCGACAATAGCCATCAAGAACCTCTCCGTACCAGACCAATTCTGGGTTTGGGGAAGGATGTCTGAATTTTTGCGCTAATCTTAGTGTATGGTATTTTCAAAGTTATGAACGATTTTTCCTATAGCTAACTTCAAAGATTCTCGGAGCAAATTATAAATGTACAATCAAACCTTACCTTTCGCGATCAGTTTCTTCAGATCGTTGGACTCCATATTTGACAACTCAAATAAAGGGCAGACTTAGACTGAAATCCAAAAATTGGTGGTTAATTTGTCTAAATCTCGGGTACTTATACCTTCGTGTGCCGAAATTGGTTTCTTTATTTGGCCTCTTTGGC
>LIAE01010286.1:116912-147560 GCA_002287525.1 Diploscapter pachys | reverse complement strand
CCCGAAATTCCAATTGTCTTTTTTCTTCGAGGATAAGCCCGCTTGAAGAATTACTGGAGAGCTTCATTCACGACGATGATGACGAGATTAGAGACATGCAAAGACGAAAAAGACGTCGAGGAAAATCAAGATAAGAAAAAACTTTAAGAAGAATAAATTTAGGAGTGCGGTTGCTGGAAATCGTGTATGACATTTTTGAAATAGACCGAATCGCATCATCATAAGTAGAGAACGCAAATGCTCAAATTCGGATGTGCAGAAACTACGATTTTGCGTAAACGAATTTTTTAACCTTAGTTATCGAGAAACCTGAAAATTTGGTGAAATTTGAAGTTTACGCAGACTGATTTCGAGTAGCGACTAAGAAGAGATGAATGAATGAAATCGATGCTCGACAAGTAATTAAATAAATTTTCAATTTCTATTGACGGACAATCAAGGGCAATTATCGAGTTAATTAGGGGGTCAAGACTGATCCAAATTGAAACATTCTTTTTGATTTAAGTATTTGATGAAAAGTCTTGCAATAGTTTTGCGTTTCAAATCCCGCCAACTTCAAATTTGAAATAGCACTTGCGCTCTCTAATTATAAGCATGCTTTTTCAGGAAGAATTTCGAAAACATTGACGAAACAATAGGAATACTTTAATCCAAGATAAATTGCGCCATTTCGAATAGAATCACGTCATCGAAATGACGAATCACCTAAACAAAAGGCTCAAAAATGTCTAAGATAAAAATAGTAGTGACCTGTAGAAATGGGTCCTGAGGTTCAAGATATAGAAGGACCAAATTTTCTAAGCTACAAGCATTTTTAAAGACCATTTCTAGAGGGAGAATGCTACTGGCTTGCTAGCTTCGTAAATAGACAAAAATCGAGGATAAACTAGTCATAAGAAAATCATCGAAAACAGCAAGAATATCATTGTTGGGGGCTCGGAGCTCTTGATTCATCGCGCAATTACCTTTTGCGTAGTTTTTTTTTCTGATCATCGCATAAGATCGCAAAAAAAAACCATTGCAATTTTTTACCAGTCCTCCCAATTCTATTTCAACTTTAAAGCTATCCTATCCAAACTTCAAAATCAAGCGATTTCATCTTACTTCCCGCCGGCAGTTTGTAAATGGCGTAACGTGAAATGACGAGACGATTTTTAGTATTTGACGAAATGCCTTCTTTTTCTGCACAAATCCTGTCCATTTCTATTGCGGTCACCATTTTTGCGTTTCGTCAAGTACTAGAAAGCATTTCGCGTTACGCCATTTACAGGCTACCCTCCCCTCCCGACGGTTCTCTCTACACGGGATTTTTCGCCGAAATCGAAGCAATGTTAGTGGAAGCCGTGACGCAATGAAAAACGGGCTGGGACGCGTTTTCCTTACTGCGTCGGTTTCTTGTAAAGCCGCACACTAGCAAAATAAGGGTAAGGGTAGAGGCTCAGTAGGTTAAGCTAACTTGTTTTTCTATAAATACTCTGCACATGCTGCTCATCATTTCGAGACCAAACATAGCCTACCTTTCCCTACCCCTATCCCTTTTATACCTTGTATACAGTCATACAGATTTGACAAGTGTACGGCTTTTAAAAGAAGTGTTCTTGATTTTTGACCG
Organism: Diploscapter pachys; assembly: GCA_002287525.1. Classification (NCBI taxonomy): domain Eukaryota; kingdom Metazoa; phylum Nematoda; class Chromadorea; order Rhabditida; family Rhabditidae; genus Diploscapter; species Diploscapter pachys. The sequence goes on along the minus strand of LIAE01010286.1, from coordinate 145,948 downwards.
ATTTCTTATCGATTTTTGTATTCTTTACTTTTTGGAAAGTTCACCCACTTTTGAAAGTGGATGGATATTTCAAAGATTTCGAATTTTCTGTGTTAGAGGCTTGAAATTTGCAGGGCCTGGATTTTCAAGTACCTCCTTTCGTTTATTTTTACGCATTGCGTTGTGTTTTCTAAAGTTTTATTTTCATGTTTCTTTTCTGTGAAAATTCGTGAATTTTTCTATTTTGCTGAAAAATAAAGCCTATTTTCAGGGCCTGATGGCTTCTTCATTCACGGACGCGGCCGGCCACGAGCTGCAGCCGCTCTGTGCCTGGCAGAGCCTCTACCTCAAACCCATCGCCAAAATCGAAATCACCGTCTTGTTACCAAAGGTTTTTTTTTTTTTTTTTTTTTTTTTAATTTTCTTGGAAAATAATTTTATTTGGATTCTTGTAAATTGGTAATTTTCTCTCTTTTCCAATTCATATTTTGCCCCAGAACTGCACCAACTCTCCAAAAATATGATTTTTCACTTTAAAAGTAGATTTCCTGATACATTTAAAATTGGTTTAGCTTAGTTCAAATTCTCTTGAAAAATTCGTTTCAAGTTTACTTCTCGAGGAAAATTGTTTTCTTCAAAAATGCAATTTTTAGGTGACCACGCCCGGTCAGTCGGTTTCGAATTGGGACTTGATGGAGCGGTTGAAAAAGGCGATCTTTCCCATTCAGGTGCATTTTAAAAATTTCTATTAAAATTTTGAAAATTTCAGCTGGATCCAATCAAAGTTCGGGAAAGCTCACTGGAAGTCGTGATTTTCGATGCAGAGCTTCAAACAAGACTTCTCATGAAAAAGGTTTTTTATCCCATTTTTTGAAAAATAGAAAAGAATGCTCGTTTTTTTCTAAAAAAAAGTATTAAAAATGATAAAGATTGAAAAATGAATTATTTTTTAGACTGTAAAAGTCCTTGGAGATTTTAAAAGAACATTTTAGCTCGAAAATAAAGGAATATTTTCAGGCGATGAAAATCCTGGATAATCTGACAATGAAAGTGCCTGGTTTCTCGAAACCGTTGACGGTGAAAGTCGCAGGGGCCAAATCGGACTTCCCCTGTCAGCACGACTGGGACATCTACTACACGCACAACAAGCTGGACGAAAACTCCCCAGGTGCAACATTTCATAAACCAATTTATCCTAAGGTTGAAAAGTCTACTCGTGTACAGAAATAAAGGAAGACATTCGAATTTTTCACTCATGACTAAAGTTAACTGTTTTAAATTTATGAATTTGATTACAGGAGAGCGGCCCGACACCATCTACCTCGAGAAAATCCCCGTCAAGTGGTTCAACGTTAGTTTCCTTTCGAATTATCTCATTCGACATTTCATTCCCCCTATAAAAGTAGTGGTTCGTTGCGAGATTTTCTTAACTTTTGGAAACCCTGCAGATTTATAAAGAATACGTTTTCAGAGAAAATCCATTTGTTTTTAGTTTTCGCTTCCAATTTATTTTGGAACTCACTTCGGTATCATTATTAGAATTCTCATATTTGAAATTTTGTTTTTAGAATTTTTGAAACATAGGTTTTGCGAGAATCGCATTTTTTCTTGAAAAAATAAGTACAATTTTGAAAATGAAGAAATAGGGCATAGGGTAGCAAGGCAGAATTGTGGATCGTGTATTCTTCAGATTCAAAGAAAAAAATTGAAGAAAAGTAAAGAAGATGTTTCAGGACGGCATCGTGGAGGGTCCCTCGGAGGTTGACTTCAAGAAGGCGATGGAGGTGTACGGCCACATTCGGATGATCGACATCCCCTATCTCGATCCGGTTCGCAAATTCATGGACCCCAAATTCTCCGGCGTCCAGACCAAGGGATTCGGATTCGGACAGGTGAATTGTTCTTTTATTCAGAAAATATTGTTCGAAGTTCGATAAATTTTGGGCCCGTCTCATCTTTCGGATTTTTAAGAGCCCTATCCTGACAGATAATCATTTTTCTATTTTTATGTTTTTTTTCAAAATTTCTTCTAGAAATCGGATTTTGAGTATATTGCAATTTCCTTGAAACATGACTCTCCCAAACAACGCCATGAGTTCAGGACGTCTTTTTCGAGGCGTACGTTCAATACGCCGAGTACAAGGGGTTCGCAACGGCGATGGACGCTCTCAGGAACATGAAATGGGTCAAGAAAATCGATGGACGTTATTTTCAGGCCAATGTCAAGGTCAGACATTTTTTTTTAATTCGAAAAATGACTTCATGGCGTTATGGTGTTATTTTTTAAACCGTTGTGGTGTTATCTTTTAAATCGCGATGCTAATTTTTGAAAACGGCGTTTGAATTTTTTCTGCAAATCGAATGTTTAGATGAGGTGAGAGTATGTTCTTCTGAAACTTTTACGTCTGGAAATTATAACGCCATTTTTTATTCTGAAAAGACGCCCCGACGTCAAATAAAATTTATGAAGAGATTTAGGATTACAAAATTTGTATGTTTTTCAAGATTGGGATTTTTTGAAAGATCTATTTTTGCATTGAGTGAGGAAGAGAATTTTTCATAACCGATGAGCTAAACTGATCACGAAGGAGTTGAGCAAGATGGCGTTGACTGCAGGTTCGAGTTTTTTCTTCTTTTTTATTTTTATATAGTTAATTTTCTTTAAAAATTTGATTCTTTATCTTTTTAGAAAGTTTTAAAATGTTCACTTTTTCCAACAAAAAACATTTTTTCAAATTTTAAATTTAGGTGGCGTTCGACACAACCCGTCATCTGTCGAACGCGATGATTCTGCAACGGGACGAGGAACGCAGGAAGATCATCACTGAGAAAAGGTCTAAGATGGAGCAGGAGCAGAGGGATAAGTAAGCCTTTTGACTATTTTTAGAAAAAAAGCGAAACTTTGAAAAAATAAAAGTTTTGAAATAGTAATGAGAAAAGTTTAGAAAAAAAAAGTTTAAATTTTAAATGGGCTTCTTGAAAAAGACATCTCTAAAAATTTATGACTCCATATAAGAGCTAGGGATAGGAAAAGGTAGGCCATGACAATATCAAGATGTTAAGCATATTGAGTTGAACATTTTTCTGGACGAAAATAAACCTACCCAACCCTATCTCTATCCTTCCTCTATTCAGCAAGTATATGTCTTTTTCAAGAAGTCTTTGAAGCACTAAAGTCGAGGTTTATGAAGTTAGAAAAATAGAAAAGGAATTTTAGAAACAAGCTTAATAATGTTTTCTTCAGAGAAGACGAAGAAAGACGTCATCTGGAAACTCATAAAAGAGCCAGAGAAGAGGAGCATAGGAGGAGGGAAAGGCTCATCGAAAAGGTGCGTTTTTTTCAACAATTGAATGACTGAAAATTTGGATTTCCAAAAAAAATAAGAAGATGATCCATTTTTCATTTTCAGAGAGAAAAACTCAAACAGGAAGATGAAGAAAGTCGTGCCGCCGAGAAAGACGCTGAGCGACAGGCCCGAGCGAGGAGAATCATTGAATCCCAGCGACTCGTGGACTACCTTTTCAAGAGTATTCAGGTTGTTTCCTAATCTTGATAAAAAAATTAAAGTCAAATTTTCTGGAAATAAAAAATGCTAAATTTCGGTAAAATTATGCTAATGTTATTTAAAAAAAAAAAAGTTTTTGGGTAAAATACCAAGTTTCAGATCAAGGAAGATCGTCGAATCAAAATAGAGGAAGCCAAATTGAAGGAGAGCCTGAGGAAGGTCGAACAACTCGAGGAGGACCAGAAAAAGGAGGAAATGCTCAGGTAAGAATTATTTTTCTTGGAAATAAATAAAAAAATAGTTCTGGAATAAAAGAAACTCATAATTTTCAGAGCCACGCTCTTGAAACAGCGCGAATTGAGAATTCGGGAAAGGGTTGGTTTTTATTTTTATTTTTATACCCATTTTCTAGTTTTTTCAAAGAAAAATTCTCCAAATTTTCAGCTAAAAGAGAAAATGTCGTCAGCTCCATCCAATTCAAGAAGCCCCGGTCCTTCGTCGTCGTTCTTCGAAGATTCGCCCTATCGTCCTCGATCTCGTTCGGGCTCCAGAAGCACGACGCCATCGTCGAAGCGATCTGAATCAAAGTATATCACTTTATAGTAATTCTGGAGATCAAAATATTACTTTTATTAAAAATTCATTCAAATTTCGCAAACTGGAAATTTAAAATACCGTAATTCTCCAATAATCCTAGCAAAATTAGAATTTTCTAGAAGTTCCTCTGCATCAACGTTCGAGCGAGTTCGCGAGAAATTCACTGACAAGAAACGATCGGGCAAGGGCAAGGAAAGGGTCAAAAACAAGAAACACAAGGTAGATTTTTGAAATTTATTTGAAATAGTGCTTGAAATTTAATGTAAAATTGAATCTGATTACAGCTTTTTCTTTGATATTTTCTTCTAGGTTTTCTGAAGCATAGGTAGTTTGAGTTAAATTGAAGACTCGATAAAAAAATTATATGGTTCTTTATTTCAATCTTTCCTGAAACATAGGAAAATGAAGATGAGTTTGATTTTGCAATATTTACTAGAGAAATAAAGAACGTCAGATTTTGTAAAGTCACTGGTTGTTGAACTTTCGAAACATTAAAATAATTGTGGAACTTTTAGAAAGATAAATATTAAGATTTTGTCAGTTCTAGAATGTTTCAGAAAAAGAAGCACCGCAAGCACCGTAGTCGCAGTGGCTCATCGTCTAGGTCGAGACACGAGAAAAAGCGTAGGAGATCGGACTAAAGTTAAAATCACGAATAATCCGGTAATCCAGATTTTTCTAGGATTTTCTGAATTAAAAAAAATTTCTCTTAGAGTTTTGTAGATTTCTGAATTATTCCTGGGTTTTTAACAAACATGTGTACATTAGAAAATTTTAAGCTCGTTTTTCCAATTTCACTTGTTATTTCTTCAAGGGTGATGATCTCATGTTTGACTAGGAAACATTTCATAAGCTTTTAAAATATCATATTTTCAAAAACTCTAATTTTTGAGGATAGGGTATTTCTGAAATCGTGTACTTACAAACCGGTTCTGATATTTCGAGCTAAAGACAGGATATTTTTTAAATTTTATCTGTGGTAAAATACGTGTAATTTCTTGGAATTCGAATAAAAATGAGTGGAGCTAATTTTAATTTGTGCAAAAACGCGGCTCGATCCATTTTTATCCGAATTTTTCCATGTCAAATATCATATTTCCCCATTGTTTTTATCAATTCTTTTTCTTCGAGTACGGTAACATTGCTTTCGCGGAAAAACAACTCGGCTTTTGTTGGTTTACAAAAATAAATTTCAGGCTTTATTTTTTCAATTGAAAATATTCAATGTTTCGGACATTTTGATATTTTCGATTTTTAAAAAATTTTAACTTTCGAACTTTCAGAAAAATGAGCTTTGAATTGGCTCGACGACTTCGAGAAGCGAGCGACCGGGCGGTGATATTGACGATATTGGCCGAAATTCGACAGGTACTTTTAAAACGAAAAAAATCTTGGAAAAATTGAATAAAAATAAATGATCATTTATAGACTTGCAAAATCGAGAAAAATCCGAGTGAGTACAGTGCAGCTATCGAAGCGATTCTTCAAAACGAGGACAAAATCGGCAAATTTCTGACGGGTAGCGAGGTTCGTAAAATTCGAATTGTTAGAATTCTCATTATTCCTTCGTCAAATTGCTTATCCATTGAAAAGATTCAACTATTTCTTCATTAGTAATTTCTTTAAAACCTATAAAATAAACTTTAAGAAATTATTTTATAGTTAATTTTTAGATTTCCTCAAAAATCTCATTCTTAGAAGCCTAAAATATTTCTTTGGAAAAAATAAATTGAGGCTATTTTTCAGATTACCTCAAATATCTCACCCCTGCCCCTCAATTGCACTGTTTCCTGCATTCTGTCGATGATTACCGCAATTTCCTCGACCTTTTCTTCCAAACCCACCCAAATCGGATTGGATTGGCTCGAACAGATATTCAAGAATAGGCTATCTGACATCGTCAGGGATACGGTAGATGTCGATCCGGAAAATGGTGATTTTTTCATTTGGAAACAAATTTCAAATAAAAGAGCTTAAGATATGTTTCATGAAATGATAAAATTGAAATTTTATAGCCATAATTTTTTTTTTCCAGAGAATCTGCTCGCTTCATTTGATGACTTGGTGAACGTACTCGTCTCCATGCCAGATCGTCTCCACAATCTTCAAAAGGCCAGAATTTCTGTATCCATCCCGAAACTTCTCGAAATTTTTGAGGTTAATTCATTTTTTTTGCAAAGTTCATTGTTCATTTTTCCGTTTTTGTTTCAGGACTAATTTTCTTCGTTTTTCAAATTTAATTTTCAGGACTCTCTAAAATCTGGAATGATTCAGTGCTTTTCGAAGGCTCGTCGGACATTGGATTTGGAAAATTCCCGAGTCAATTTGGCGATTCTCCAAAAACTCGTCGCGAAAGGACGGCATTTGAAAATTCAGGTTGGAACATGTTTCAGAACTTTTACTTATTTTATAGAGAATCACTTTTTTAATTACCGAACTTCGTTCTCTTCAAAAAGATCTTAAACGAATTTCATTGTATGTTTCAGATGTTTGCTAAATTCAAGAGATTTTAATCATTTGGGCATATTCAAACCTCGATTAAACTCATTTAACTTGTCGAAAGACAAAGAAAACATGTTGTCTTTTCTCTCTCTCTCTCAAAAAGACACTCATTCATTAAAAGCTAGGCTCGCAAAGATAAGGCCTAACCTTCAGAGCTCTATTTTTCTGCAAGTCTGTCTGAAGTTTTTGCTGGATCAAAACGAGTCAGACCAAATCTGGAGCCGAATTTCGCAACGGATTTTCACGGACGAATCCATCGGTTCCAGAATGTATGAGGCACTCGCCACTGACGTCTTCCTCTATGCAAAGGGCTCCAACGATTTGATTGTAATTGTTTTTTTTTTATTTTGAGAACAATTCGAAACCTTAATCGAAGTAATTTCTAACAGAACAAAATATGCCAATTTTAGAGTTTATTTTATTTTCTTTTTGAACCCAGGAGAACTCTGTATCAGAACACCCAAAATTTCCTTAAGAAATATCTGTTATGGAACTTATCTGAAGGAGTTTCTTGATGGAATCATTGATAAGATTTTTTCTTGGTACATGTCTTCATGAGCAAAGATTCGTAAAAGGAATTTTTTATATCTAGATTTTGAAACTTATCCTTGATTTTTAAATTTTCAGCGCTGCTTCGGCTTTCACATCTTGTCGTCTGGAGTCCTTCGACTGGTGGCCGCAAGACGACTGCTTTTCCATCGGATTTCCCCCGATTCAATCATTCACAGCATTGCAGAGTACATCGGGATTTGCGGGGATCTAGAGTTGTATTCAAATACTTTCAAGGTGATTTTTTGAACTTTAAAGATTTTCTGAAGTTTTTAAATGAGAATTTCTAAATAGAGATTCGAAGCTTTTGTTGATATCTTCAAAATGATTTTATTTTTCATACAGAAATTATTGAAAAATTACCATTCGAATGCTTTTTTTTTCTTAAAAATTTAGTGGAATGAAATTTCAGGACCTTCTGCGAGTCTGGGCTTCGTCTTCATTCATCAAACGCGCCACTCCTGATGAACAGAAATACCGCACCAAATGTTGTCTGATTTTCGGGTCCAAAGTCAAGTAAATTGTATCTCTTATTGAAATTGCTTATTTATCTGCTGCTTATCGCTATATAAAAACCTCAATTTAATTTAGGGTTTTTTGAAACATAAAATATTTGATTTCAGTAAATTCGGTCTCTCCCAACTTTGGTCGGAATTTTTCAATATTCTACTGCCCGGAGTTACCGAGAGGCTTAATAACGGAGGTATTTTTTAAAATCTTTTTTTTTTTATTTAATGTTTTTTTCAGATATCGTAACACGCCAGTCCGGCATGTTCCTGGGTGAAATGGCGAATTCTTGGTGGGAAGAGACGAAGGAAAAGTTGGAGGAAAAGGAAAACTCACTGAAATTCGAATTCCAGGAGGACGAGTGGTATCGGGAGATGAAAAGGTTGAATTTCTTTTTCGTTTTTTCCCGAATATTTGAGAATCTGTTACACTAGGGCAAATTCATTTTTCATTAGTAAATTTTCTGAAACTTATTGTAACAATTTGTTTCAGGTTTCAAGAAAAATTACCTGTTTCAGTTGTATCGCCGAGCCCACTGAACGGCCTGATCTTGCCGTTGGAGATGAACATCTGGAACATCGAGAAAGCCAAGAACATCACCTTCAAGCCGTACAGAACAATTCGGTGAATCTTCAAAAAGTCGGCCTCGAAGATCTGGATTCCGACGACGAGTTTCCACAGTACGAAATCTCTGAGGAGGAACGGAATGTTCAAACGGTACAGTAATCTTTAAAAGGTTGAAAAACAAGAATATTGGGAAAAGCTACAATAATCCAGAAATATTTTTTAACATTACAGTAATCCTTTAAAATGAGATAAGCTACAGCAATCCATCTAAATTTTCGAGTTTCAGTTGAAACCAGACGAAATCCCGGAAAAGAAGGCCGACTCCCCCGTCTATTTGACCGACGCTATGGAGCAGTTGAATGAGAAGGAGAAATACGAAGTGAGATTGAAACGTTCTTTTTCCTTCATCTTTTGATATATCACGTCGGAGTCCAATAAGTAGAGAACCGCAATAGCAAATTGTATTAGATAGTTTTGAAACGTATAATCTTTTTCCACTTTCATTGCCTCTTCTAATGAAGCAAAGAATAGCTGTATTAAAAATCAAGATGTCTTTCTTTTCTAATCATTTTTGAAACATACGGTCAAAATTTTAGAAATTTGCTGAAAATTTTATTTTCAGATATTCGAAGCGGCTTTATTCTCTCTCGAATCCTTGATTCGTCGCAAAGCGTTGGGATTCGAGCATCTCGCTGAGAATTTGGCGAAAAAACTCGCTCTCCTCGAAAATAGATTCAACACGGAGAAGTTTGAGGTAGAAAATTCTTTTTATTACCTGAGTTTTTCGTGATTTTTTTTTTACTTTCTTTGTGATATTGGAAAAATTAGGAAAATCGTATTTTCACTGAAATAAGTATTTTCGGATCTTTTTTCTAATTTTATAATTTCAGGAAGTTCGTCTGAACGCGATCATTGCGTGCCTGGTGATGAAGCCTACAGTCGCCTTGTCGCTGGAAATTCTGCTTTATTCCAACGATTTGGCTATGTGTCATAGGTTAATTGGATTTTTTTTTTTTGAAAAAATATCGTTTTTTTCATTTTTATTCTTTCCTTTTAAGAGATAAATCGATTTTTTAGAATTGTTTTTCAGATACCTTATTCTAACTGCGTTCGTTCAAGCATCCAAGGAGCTCAACGGCGAACTGAAATCGGGCGTCCAGATAAATGCGCAGAAAATCGAGGAAATCGCCCAAGAAGCAGTCAAAACATTGAAGCAGGAAAGACCGACGAATCAAAGGGCAAATAATTTTGCGTCGGTAAGTCAAAATAAGCATTCTTTTAAATCTGATTTAAAAAAATTTTGTTTTTAAATAATATAGAATTTGACATCCATAACCAACGAACATCTTTGAATTTTTCTTCTCGAGTAATCACAAATCTGAAACTTATGAAATAAGGAAACTTTCAGGTCGCCCAATACTTCTTCTACCCTCTGCTCGAAACTCAGCCCGGTCAACATTTGGATTTTTACGTAAGAAAACATTTTGAAAAACCCCAAAAAAATTCGAATTTTAAAAGTTTCAGGGCGCCGATGCGCAATTTCTGAGTCGAATTTTGCTGACGGCTTCTGAAATTCTCCAAACTGCAAGATTTTCGCCGTCTATCGTCAAAATGTCAAGGTAAAATTAGATTTTTTAGATGAAAATCAAGCTTGAAGAAAAACTAGAGACCATTTAATTTGAAAGAAAGACCATATTTCAAGTAAAAATTTTGCATTTTCCGAAAGATACTCTTCTAGAAAGAAAAAATAGAATTTTAAAAATTTCAGTCATTTGTCTCAAAAAATCGCCCTGCTTCGATTTCACGAGGACCACTGCGTCCGTCTTTCTGTTATGCTCTGTTACACCGCCATCTGCACGGTTTTGAGCAAGGAGGTATGATTTAAAATTATTCGAATTTCTTCCAAAAGAACTGAACTTTTTCAAGGTTCAAAGTTCTAAATGAGTAATTTACTATTTCTTGAAAAATAGGAAAGTACAATATGCAAAGTACTAGTTATCTTATACACATGTTTGTGGCATAGATAAGAAGGGGGTAAAGTATGAAAATTGTAAGTTAGGTTTCAGAGATTAGAAATAAGAGTTTTCTCAATGATGAATAATGATATATTTTGGGCGAAATTTAAATTTAAAAAAAAAAGTTAAAATTTTCCCAAACTTTTGAGAGTCTTTATTTGTAATAAATTTAATGAATCATTCCAAAGAAAGAAAATAAGAAAGATGTTGATTAAAATGGCATTAATTTAGGCAAATCAAGAGCAAAATATATATTTAAAAAAAAAGAATATAAAATGTTCGTTTTCAGGTGTTCATCTCCGTTTTCGGGACTTTGTGCGAATCCTGGCTGGAGTGGCTTCGAACAGTTGCCGAATCGGCTGAAACCAGCCAATCCGAGAAAGGACTTGCCGTCCAGCTCATCACTCTTATCGTCGAGAAAATTCGGAACATTTGAGGTATTTCTTAGTTTTCGTGATTCTTCTTGAAACCAAACAGCTTCCAGATTGAATTCTATTAGAAGAACTACAAAAGCAAACTAAACTTCCACCAGACTTTTCAAATTTGAGGTGGGAAATTTTATCTTTCTTTTTTAGTTGAAAGTTTTCAGATTTTCTAACAGTCCAGTTTCCAGCCACTTGCTCTCTCAAGATATCAGCCCTCTGATGGTCCATTACTACACTAGAAAACCGGTAATTTTGAACTTTCTCGTTCTGTATGTTAAAGAATAGTCCTTGAAGGCTGTCTATGGTAATTCGATTTTATGATTTCGTGCCATTTCAATTCTACTCTCGCTTTGAGCTTCTAGTTAAGCAGATAAGAAGTTCTCTGGCAAATAACATAGATAACACACACATTGCATACGAAACGTGGTAGATAAAAATATTGATAAAAGGAGACTATAAAACGAGGCTCGGATATGCTAAATTTGATTTTTTCTTCGGAAATTTAATCTATGTCTCTTTCAAACCGATAGAGAGTACTAATGTCTCCTAATATTGAGATTTCTTTCAATAGATCTAATTTTATGAACCCTGAAACGTGCTAATTTTCTTTTTTCAAAGCACTATTTTTGTCCTTGATGTTTCAAGAACACAGCTTCAAAATTATGAAGTTTTTGGTTTTTTTGCTTTTGTTTTAAATAAATTCAATTTTTCAACTTCAGACCTCATATCATATTACTAAGTGTTGATTTGATTTATTTCTTCAATTTGCCTATTTTCAGATCCCCATGTCCTTCCTGAAGTCCTCAGTTCTCTTGCTCGTTATTTCGGGTGTGTGTCTGGGTTGCGACCAATGGCCGAACGGGACGGACAAGGCCATCCACTGGTGGGAGTGCAGCAACGGACCCATCAAGCTCTACAATGTGACTGTTATGAATCAGAATGGTGGGCATTTTTCAACAATTTTTGATATCATTACTTCAATAACAAGAAGAATCGCACTTTTGACCGAGATATAACCTGATTGATATACACGAATTTTGAAAACGTATCTGAGTGATTTCCCATACATGTTTTAGCAGAACTGATGTATATTTAAAATGGCTATATTTACATTAAATTTGAAGCATAGTTTTCGATTTTTGCTTTTAACATTTAAAATGCCAAATAGAAAGCGTCATATCAACGATTTGAAAAACCTAATCTTGAAGGATTCTCGAAACATCGAATCGTTTTGTAAACTGTTGAAATTTCATGAATTCAACACGTGTTCAGGCCAACCCGAATACCCCATCCTCTTGACCGCCCCAATCCAGGTGTGGATCGACATCGACAACCCGACGGACACGTTCACCGACCCGAATCTTCGAGCACAGGTCAACTTGTGGAGCTGGAACTACGCCGGATGCTCCTGGGCGTCGGTACCCACTTTTGGATTACTGTAAGCTTTAGCCTAATTTTAAATTCTAAAGAAATGTAACACATTTTGAGTTACTCTATAATATACTACGATTTTTAGAAAGCTGATTTTCTCTGAAAATTAAGATTTTTATTGATTTTTTTGAGGAGAGATCTGAACGCTTGCGACTTCGCCACCTGCCCGATTAACCCCGGCCGACAATGGGTCAAAGTCACCATCGATTTCACGCAATTTCAGGTTAGGTTTCAAACGTTCTTAGATATGTGCTCGAAATTTAAAAATTTGTTCCTCCCGCTTTAAATATTTGATAAGTTCCGATTTTCATTCTAAAGAAATACATTGCTTTAGTTAATTATTCTTAAAAGTGCCTCGTGTGGACTGTTATTTCTAAAATATTAGGATGAAAAAATCATGTGAAAAGAATAGATTCCTAAAATAATTGGTCTCTTTCTTTTCGAATTTCGGACTCGATTAAAAAATAAGTTTCAGCCTATCATCAATGTCCTGAAAGACAACATGCCCTATCAGTTGCAGTTGAATTTGCACGACAAGGCCTCCGGTGACAACGTCTGTGTGTCGTTCCAAGCTTGGTGTCGAACGAAATAACCTTGATCTAATTGTTTTTTGTTTGGAATAAACATTTTTCCATAGTTTAACGCTGTAAACGAAATTACTGTTTTCTTTGCAGTAATTGATATTTCCCCCATTTTTGTTGATTGTGTTATTTGATTTGAATTTTAGAATTTTTAAGAAATGTCAGAAAAGGATCGACTTATCGAGTGCCTCGAATGCTTGAAGATTCTAACGACTAAAGATACAGGTAGGGAATTATTTTTCAGAGATAAAAATGATTCTTCTCGACTCAATTTTGGGGATACGTTTTACTGCAAGCTAAAAGACTTGTAGAATTCAATTCAACCATTGAAGAAATGTACAGAATTTATTTTAAACATGAAAGATCTTTGTTCCTCCAATATATATTCTTATTTCATATTCTTTTTAGAACGTCTAAAAATTTCTTAAAATTAAAAGAAAACTCAAATGAATTTTTTGAAGAAATAAGATGAAAAAAATCGATTTTATCCAGATCTGGATCTAAAGAAGTTCAAATGGGATATTTTCGCTGCGCTCCATTCGAAGCTGGTCGAAAAAGTCGAATCGACCAATTTTTTCTCCGAAATTCTTCAGGAAGAGCCGGAAGCCTCGTCGTCAAATTCATCGTCGCAGCCTTCAGAATCCGTCGCACACGTCGATGGACGTCTTCTGTTGGGCGACGTGCTTCAGAAAATCTTTGATGAGGTAAGAATTTCTACTTTTAAGAAAGAAGTGATGAATGATTACTATGAAGATATTGAAGGACTACTGTAGTTTTTGTAAGAAAATAGAAGAATACTGTAATTCGAAAACGAAAAGATTACTTTAATTTATAGATCTCGTCGTCGTTGAGGCTTCTGAATCGGACGACGGACGACGAATTCAAGCTGCTCTCTTTGGATGACGTCCAGACGATTTCGGCCGCCTTCCAGTTCTTCATTCTGACGAGTCTCCTGCCGTTCTTTGAAGATGGTATTTTTTTATTTTTTGCCACTTTCAACATGAAAAATAGCAAAAACGAGACTTTAAATTTCGAAATTTTTAGGAGTAGGCTTACCGCCCCACAGAAGATCGAACTTCATCAAGCAGTGGAAACGACTGACTTCGGATCAGGAATTCCAAAAAGAAAAGGTTCATTTTTAAATTTATTTTATGTTACACTAACGCGTTTCAGATTGAAACTCCTAGTCAAACGGCAATTTTAACATTGGCCTGAAACCTATATTTTTCAGTTTGGCTCAGAAACACCAAATTCCATAACTTTTGAAATGCAATTATTGAAAATGATTAATCTGCCAATTCCTTACAAAATCAATAATCAACTTTTCATACCATTTTAACATTCTCTTGAAGCATATCTCAAAATTTTCAGCTAAAATCCGCTTCCTCTTGCCTGGAACGTCTTCTTAATTCGAATGAGGCGTTGAAAATCGAGCTGATTCGCAAATACCTGGACGACGTGATTTGTGCGATGGAGCAGGTAATTGTTCTTCTAAAAAATTTCCAGGTGTTTCTTTCTAGAATTTTTTCTCTAGGAAAATTTTATTTTAAAAATTTAGTTAGCCCATCTATCCCCCGAAATCGAGTCCTCGTTTTACAAGGATCTCCTCGAAAAGTTGCCGAGGGAAATTCTCATTCCCGCACTGATGAGGCTGTCCAGGAAAATTCTGAATTCGACGCCTCCTCCCGAGTGGTTTCAGGCAAGTTTTGACTCGAAAATGTTCATTCTTGATATATTTCTCGAAAATTGAAATTTCTGAAAGATACGTTTTGATAGTTCATTTTTCCTAGATAAATTTCAGAAATCTGATTTATGAAAACTTCGATTTTCTCGTTTTGATAACGACAATAATCAAAATTAGAACAACATAAAAATAAAAAGACAATATTTCAGGCCTCGATTGGAAACCGTCTTTCGTCTATATTGACCTCGGAAAATGGACTTCAACACATGCTGAATGCCTATCAGGAATTGGGTATTTTTATTTTTTATTTTCGATTTTTTCAAAATTTTAATCTTCAGCCGGCCCGACTTTCTGGGACAATACCCCGATGCTGGAATCTATCGCCCGTCATTTCGCGGTGCCTCCAAAGACCATGAAAAAATCGACTTACTACGAAAATCTTGTCAGCCAATTTTTCGCCATTCTCATGAAAGAAGTGAGACTTGTAGATTTTATGGCTTTAGACAAGTAAAAAAATCCTGAAATTAGAAGCTTAAATTCCTTGCAACTTGGAAATTTCAGGAAAGCGGCCAAATGGGTTCGAAAATCTCAATGATTTTCGCCGCGTTTTGCGATGAGCTGAGGAAACGGGATAAATTGGCTTTCGGGGTTTTGGTTCTGGACCGGATATTTCATCCATGGGAGGTGAAAAATATATTTTTTTTTTAAATGCTTCTTGAAATTTTATCTTTTTGTGAAACGAAGTCCTAATTTTATTTTAAAAAAAATGCCTAATTTCTTTTTAAATTATATGGTATTTTCAGCGATTCCTAGAATCTACCATAACCTCAGTGGTTGTCACGAAGCAAATGATAGAGGGAATCACGCTCCTGGCGATGTGGGGTAGCAGCAAAACCGCGAGAAACTTCATTTTTGAAGAGAAAAGGATGACCGGGGTAATATTTTGATTTTTTTTTTTAAATATCGTAGATAAAGAAATCGCAAACTCAGTATTATTTCGACGAAAATAATTCTTTTAACGTTATTTTGAAACTAATTAATCTTTTGTTGAAACGACCTCTCAAATTTTTTTATTGGTTGACGATCTAAAAATCAATTATTTTCTCTAAATTTCGAAACGTGGTTATTTAGAAGATATTGTTTCAGCTGCTCCCAATCTTCCTGGACCTTCTAACCTCTTCCTGCCTGAATTCTGAAGCCTCTTCTCAAATGTCCAAGGATTTATCGAACAAACTCCAATCCACCGTCAAGTTCGTCTTGGGGCAGTCGGAAAATAAGGTAATTTTCTATTTATTTTATTTTTCAAAGACTATCCTTTGTATTTCTTTTCTCTTTAAGATGATAATTATATTTTTCCTTTTCTTAAAAAATCGAATTTTCCGGCTCAACTTTTGGCGCTTTACTGCATCAAGAAATCGTCTTCAATTTGGCAGTACGAAGAAAGCAAGCAGAAGATGATCACCGTCCTCAACAGCGAGTTGGATTCAGGTACCGTAGTGCTTTTGTTGAAAGACGTTATGATTACTGTGACTTCAGATGACGAAGACGCTGGCGACGTCGATAGATTGACGCTTCAGAATCTCGACGACGAAAGCATACTGTATCGGCGCGTTCAGATGATTTGTGGGTTTATTAAGGTTGGCTGAATTTTGATAATTGGTTTGAAATAATTCCTTTGCAATAATATTCACCTTCTTTGCAAAAAAATATGAGATTTTTTGGAACATAGGAATATTTCTGAATGTGTAATTTGTATTACCATGTTTTCGATTTCTACTACAAATTGAACGTTATTTTAATCTCCTAAAATAAATTTTCTTTAAAATATTCAGGCCAATTTCGACGCTTCCAAATTGGTTCCACTTCTGTTCGAGCTTTCCATTAAATCCGTAAAACAATGGTCGGAAGTCGAGCAGCAAACTCAGGTATCTTGAAAAATTCATAATTGGAAATTTTGTTAGGAAAAGGAAGCATTTCCTTTTCTTTTACCCCTTCATGCTATTTCATCAGGCTATGAATTTTCTAAATTTTCAACAATTTAGGTTCAAAATATTGAAGATCAGCCTCGATTCGTTTCAAATGAAATAGCAAATTTGGTAGATTCAGGTAAAGGATAACATTTTATTTTCTCGTATTTACCATTTTAATTTTTTTCCAAATGTTTCAAAAAGTTTTGAAATCTTGTGATATTTTCTACTTTTCTAGCATTCTTTCCTACTAAAATTAGAAAAAAAATTGGGTTTCAGAATGGACCCAGCTGGCATCGCACCTGATGGCGGATTCTTTCTTCGAGCTCATTTCCGAATCGGATGTCGACCCGACCGACGAAAATGTGCTACTGTCCATGATTACGCTGGCTCAGGTTAGAAATACAGTAATCTTTTTTCAAAAAGTAATTTTGAGAAATGCAAGATTTGAACTATATATTGTTTATTAGTTAAGCTAAGCAAGATATGCTTAAGGAATTGTTCCTCGAAAAGCTGATTCAAGATTTTTTTCATAACGATGAAAAGGGCTCAAATACGGTTTCTTTGAATGTTGCACTTTTCAACTATTTTTTAGCTTCAAAAAACGTATGCTTTTTCAGACCGTCCTAAAATCCACCAGAACTTTGATTGAGGCAAGAATGCAGAAGGAAGAAGACTTAGACGTCGTTTCCAAGCAGAACGAGGAAAGCAACCGGGTTCTACAGGTAAATTAAAAAAGAAGAAAAGTTACGATTTTTAAATTTCAGCTTTCAATCAAATCCTCGAAAATGGTAACTGCGTTGGTTGGCGCAATCGTGCTGGTGGCTACTAATTCTGAAAGGGTGATTTTTTTTCGAATTATAGAAAAACTTTCAACGATATTCAAATCTCGTTTCTGTTAATAATTTTCGACTTAAAGTTTCATAATTTCTATCATCCCGAAAATTACTTCTTCACGATGTTTCAAAAGGTGGTTACGATTTAACGAAGCGACGTGGTATGTAATGATGGAGTGATTTTTGCCAAGTGATAGTCTCTTACGTTTTCAAAGTAAATACTTCGTCATTTGACAAAATCACCCCGTCAAATGGTAGTTGCCATTTCAGAAATCTTTCAAGTCTTATTTCAACTGGTAGTTGCTAATTACAAGTATGCCAATACACGAAATTATCATAATCTTACGTTTCCAGGCAAAAACACACCTTGCTGATTTGAGCGCTGAAATGGGGAAATTCTCCAAAATCGCGAACTTGCCGGTCAAAATCGATGATTCGTTGAGAAACGAGCTACGGGAGATCGCCGCAGACGTGACTCAACTCGCCGAGCTTTTGCAGGGAGTTGGAATTGAGAAGACGGAAGTGGAGCAGGAAGGAAAGAAAGGTGAGATTTTTTGAAATATAATTAAATATTTAATTATCATAAGTTTCAAAAACTCAGTTTAATGAGTATTTTATAGGCTAGTATTAGAATGTTTTGATTCTTAATTACAGGCCTAAGATTTTTCATCCAGAAAGTTCTATACCCTAATTTGCATAAATTTCCCATTTTTATACGATAAATTTTTATTTTTATTATTGATTCAGCTACTTCTTTCTTTTGAAGACTAAGAGTTCATGAAAGGAGATTTCCAAAAGAATCCTCAGTTTGCTTTATGTATGTTTCAAAAATTGGTCATAAAGAAAGTACGATTCAGCTAGCTAATGCAACAATTTTATTTGCTAGAACCTAAAAATAAATTAAATTAAGCAAATTTTCAGCAACCTATTCAAAACCCTCGTCCCGCCCCCTGGTCGAAACTCTTTTGGAAGAGTTGAACGATGAAATGGAGCCCATTCGGGGACAGGCACTTTTGACCGTTGCCAAACTCGTTCGGAAACGTAATCCGGAAGTTCTGAAGTGCCTTGACGAATGGCTATATGGGAAAGTCAAAGGTTTGTACATATTCTAAAATTATGCAGGACATTATGAAAATCATTCTCGAACATAGAAGTTTCCAGAATATCGCTAAATTTTTAGAACTTCAGAAAAATTGCAGAACTCGTCGCGGACCCCGACTCGTACGTGTTTCTGATGGCGATCAACGCTCTGGGAGAGATCGCTCTTCACGACACGAAATACCTCGAGGACCTGATCGAGTTTTTCGTCACTTACAAAGGGGTAAATTGGTCTGATTTTTATGGGCGATCTTATCACATAGTATAATATTTTCTTGAATCTAATTTTTAAATCGGAAGTTGAAACGTATTTTTTATAGGATATTCATGGAATTCATATTCTTTTGAGAAAATGAGTTAAAATTTCTACCGCAAAAAATGTTGTTTTCAGCCCGAAGAGCCGGAACATGCGGATCAACCCAAAGATGATTCGGCAGTGATCGTTCGTGGCAAAGTGGCAGAAACGATCGGCAAAGTGTTCCGCTTCTCGGGCGATTTCGCTCCGCTTTGGTTTAATCGATTCTTCGGTATTTGCATCGATTCGCTCAGGTAAAAAGTTTTGAAGGATAGTTTTCAAATTTTAGACTTATTGAAACTTTGAATATTCTTTCCAGTGTTATTTTCTTTGTTCAGCTTAATTTCAGTTATAGTTCTTCTTTCTAAAATACTATCTACGTTTAAAAAATGGACTTGTATTTTCAAAATGCGAAAAAATCCGATTTTAAAACCATTTCAAAGGTAGACTATCAAAATTATTTCCCTACGTTTCAAAATTTCATTCATATAGGAAAACTCTGAAAGCGAATTCGATATGTGAATTTATTTCCTAATTAACAAAAATATACCTATTTTTGCAGAGACCTTCACGATGTAATGCGCGCTAGTGTCCTATCTACTTTGTCTGATTTGACGCTGGCTTGTCGGGGCAGAGGAATCGAGAAGTACCTAACTGAGGCAAGTCGAAATTTCAAAAATTCGAATTTCCAAATTCTTTTCTCAGAGTATTTTTATCCATTAACTTAGCAAAAAAATCCTTCAAAACCTTTCCTCAAGATATATTTTATTCATTATTTCTAAGGTTTTCTTTAAAAATCTCAGGCATATTTACTTATCTTTTCTATAGATTTTCTCTTTAAAAATTTTTGAGAAAAAAAATCATAAAATTGATTCTTTGCAGATTTTCACGACAGTCGACTCTCTGTTGAAGTACGAGCAATCTGAATTGGTCCGCAGATCCGCAGTTCATCTTTTGCGACAATGCATCCGATCGGCGGCGAGCGATAATTTGTTTGAGGTTGGATTTTATTCGATTTTCAGACCTAGGGAAGACTGTAGTCAAGATGATCGTGTGAAACACTCCCATATATATTTTGCATTTGACTAAATTCTCCTAGGTCTGTATATTATCTAAACATGAAATTCATATGTTTCACACTGGTCCGATATATTATCATTAAATATTACATTATTCGGCCTCTCAGTAGGATTTCTTCAATTTTACAACAAATAATCATCAAATTTTCCGAAAATTTGAAAAAAAAAAACAAAAAAACTATTTTCAGGTACTCGGTGCGAATTTGCGCGACCTGCGCCGTACCCTGACTTGGCTCTGGAAGTGGGACAAGGATCACATCGTGCGGCTGCACGCACAATTGGCGATCGAGGAAATCGCCGAGGGGATGAAAATTCTCACTACGAGTCCGGACTCGGACCACATTCGGAAAATTCAACTCTAACGGGAAAATTTGCGGGTTTGTTATTTTTCATACGAGTTATTTTGGGTACCCTAGTAAAATACTGTACTTTCTCAATTTAGAACCACCTTCATGATATGGAAAATTAAAAGCCCTGCTATTTCTATTGGAGGAAATACCGCAAATGAATTTTACCTGGGTACTTGAATTTTCGTAACTTTACAAAAATTTGTAAGAACCTTGATCTCGAATAAAAATAATTTATTGATAAATTCAAAGTTCATTCGAAATTTCGTACAACATTCACTCGACTCGGTTGAAAATTATGCCTGTTTTGCACACACACATTTTGCATGTTTCTTTCACCGATTTTTAAAACTCCATTTTTGGACTAGATTTTCAAAATTTCACAAATGCGTTTTCACTAAAGCTTTCTTGTTCACGTTTTCACGAATTGGTTAGAGGCTAGAAGTAACAAATTTTGGGAGAGAATTCAGCAAATTCTAATAAGTAACAAAAATTTTGTTGAAGTTTGAATTTATCGCAAGGTTTGAATAAGAGAGTCCAGAAAAGAGTGCAACTTTGCGATAGATTCCAAGTTTTTAAAAAGAAGTTTGAGATTGGGCATTGCTCAGGACAAAAAAAATTAGAATATTTGGATACGATGATTCTCCCGATCCGATGCGATGATCGAGCCGTCAGGGGCTACGCAGAGATCCTCGACAGCCTTCAGTTGGCCAGCCCCGCTTCCCCAGGTGCCGAACGTCGATAAAAATTGACCGTCCGAGGTGAACACCTGGAAGATTTGGGTTAGGTTAAAGGTTTCCTTACTTTAAAACAATTGAATTTTCGAACTACCCCTAATTTCGTTAATTTTTCATTTTCATCGACACCAGATGAAATTTAGGTAATTCTTGGTAAATTTTGGATAAAAAGTGAAGCTGGAACGTCTGTTAACTTTTCATACCTGTTTTTTTTAAATAGATCTCTGAAGTCTATTTTATTTTTCGTCAATTTTCAACCCCTTACTTGAATTCGGTTATTTCCCGAGTCAGCGACCAGAACGTTTCCTTGAGCATCTACCGCGACACCTCGGGGGAATTTAAGTTGGCCACCTTGGAAACCCTCCTCGCCGAAACAGAACAGGTGGTGGCCCGCGCCGTCGTAGACAGAAATACGGTGATTTGAGGAGTCGGAGACGTAGACCTAAATTTGTCTCTACAAATGATTTTTATTTAGAGGAAATAATGACTATCTAGATTAGAGAGACGATATTTATATCATTAAAATTTAACGTACTCAGAGTTATCTTATTGTTAGAATAGAGAGCATGATCTTCAATTTAGAATAAGCTACGTTATTTGAACTGGAAAGATACCTGATGAGTAGTCTTATTGACCGCAACGAATAGTGGACAATTCAGCTGACCGGGCAAATGGCCGTGCGCTCCGAATTTTCCAAGGAACTGTCCGTTCTTATCAAACATTTGCACCCGATGATTGTCCTGTAAATTTTCAAGATTTTCACCCTCCGACTCACCTTCTCATGTTTGACATTTTAGTGAGTTTTCAGTGATAGCAATGTGCGTGAAGGGCGTAATTTTCGTGTTTTTGACCTACGAAAGCTCTGGAAAGTGGTAGTTTCGAAATGAGGCGTCGTGGTTAGCAACAGAATAGACGTTTTACAAGGGGACTGACTTTTTGTTGACCATTTTGAGCTCGAAAAAGGAAGCGTTACGGAAACGATACGTTAAAGATTGAGAAGAAATGATAATGAAATGAGATTTTAGTGGTGGTATGTAGGCGCACTATTAGGTAGAAGAAACATAAAGTTATTCGATGAGAAATACGCACATTACTTTCACATGGAATTATAATTTGGGAATGGACTTTAGCTTCGTATTATGGCGTGTGGCAAAGGACTAGTGAAAACTTGGTGTAAATTGAGTAAAACTGATAGTTTGTTGGATTTGTTATTGCCGAGTTCGTAAATCTTGGAGGCGATAAGTCTCGCTGTGTAGGTCATCAGAGACGTAGACACTTTTCTCAATCTCTGACCTCCAAGTTTTTCGTGCTCATTTAGAACTTATAATGAACGAAAAATCACCTTGTCGGCAACATAGATCGTGCCGAGGTCGTCGACGGCGACACCCCAGGGGTTGTTGAATTTGCCGTTGCCCGGACCGTGTCCACCGAAGCTCGACTGGAAGTTGCCTTCCAGATCGAACAGACAGACGCGGTGGTTGTAGCGGTCGCTGACGATGATGCGCTGCTTGATGGTTGCCAGTCCCGCCGCGCTGTCCAGCTGTCCTTTGCTCGACCCGTAGCCACCGAACGCTCGAACGAATCTGCCTTCTTTATCAAACACACACACGCGATGGTTGGACGAGTCGCAACACGCAATGAAACCTCCGGGCAGCGACGCTACTCCCCGCGGCCAGTTGAGTTCGCCGTCCTTGCCGCCTTTCCTGCCGATGATTGCCTTCGGTCGGCCGCGGCTTCTCCAATCACTACCATCGCTGGCTCGACTCGCCGATCGTGCACGCAACCGCCGCTCGGCATCGGTCAGCGTCGAGTCTAAACGAGTTCTTCTCTCCTCGATTCTATGACTCTCCTGTGAATGGCCTCCACTCGAGCCATTCTCGCTATTCCCACTATCCTGTCGCGACAAGCGCTCTTGTCTCTCGGCTAACAACTGGGCAACACGCTCGCTGCGGAACTGCGATTGTAGATCGGGGTTGGTACGCGAGCGAGCGAACTTGGCTCTGCGTCTCGCCAGCCATGGCGGAATCGTCGGACTGTCTGGCGGCGCCGCTGCACTACTATCGACGAGTGCATTTGCTCCTAGCGGCACGTCGCCAAGCTCTTCGTCCTCACCTGAGTAGTGCGTCACCGGGATGGCGACTTGAGGCTCGAGCAGTGAGGTTGTCATGGCTGAGTTGATATGCGTCGGCTGAGTATTCGAGTGTTGAGGCGCGTCGTCTCGGTTCATTGACGTGGATCTTCGAATTATGCGGAGACGTGTTCGTCTCGGTGGGCTGACATCACCAGCCTCGGCATCGGACTCTTCGTCAGACTCCGAGACCTGTCTCGAGGCAGTTCTAGCGGCATGAGCTCTTCGGATGTTGTCGACTTTCTCATTCAAACTGTCATCGTTGCTTGATGCCTGGCGAGGAAGAGGTGGCTTCTTCGAGGATGCGGCTGCAATCGACGACAGAAGCTTCTCCTCGAGATCTGTGGGTTTGATTGGACTGACTGGAGGTTTCGGCGAAACCTTTGGCGAAGTGCCAGAAGATGAACCGCTTGTGCCGCTGGTTGGGATAGATAGAGTGTCCTTTTTCTTTGGTGATGTCGCGCCGTTGGTCATTTTCGACTCTGGGTTTTTGGATGAGACGGGTTTCTTGCGCTCTGGCGAGCTATTTTCTGACTTTGCGGACCAGGGTGATTGTCCGGGGATTGAAGTTCTTGAGCTGTGATGGGGCTCCGGTGCTACTGACGATGAGAGGCCTCTAATTCGGTTCCACGCCTCCTCCTCTAGAGCTTGACGTCTCCGATAACGCAATGAGCTTTCATCTGGTTCAGCTCGACTTCTAAATTAGAAAGCATGATTTCTTGTCTCGAACTTTCAAGCAAATCTTGATGTGAAGCTTGAAGCTTGAACTGATCGTTGCGAAATTAAACCGCGGTTAAGGAAATATGGTTATCAATAAAGATAGAGGACGGTGATAGAGGCTAATGATTAAACGTAAGTGTCGAAGTTGTTGAACATACCGATTTTAACAGAAAATCCGAGTAACCTCGGGATAATATATTGGAAATGACTATAAGTTAGAGTTTATTTGGATTGATTGAAGGTTCTGGATTTGACTGATTTGTAGAAGGCTAAAAGCATTTTCGGGGGAGAACTGAAGAACTAATTGATTTGTAAGTTCTAGCTTTATTGGATCTAACTAATTTCGGTTAGTGAACGTAGAATTACAATAACTGAGGATATTCGTCTAAAATTATATCTAGAAAATCGAACAAAAGTCGTTAGGTCATGAAATGAAATTCAGCCGGGAAATGTTTAGGATTAGTTACCCATGTCTTGAAGAATTCTTATCCATTCTGTCGTCGGTCTTGCCGTTTGGAACGCGGAAGTGATCACTCTCCAGGGGAAGTCGGAATGGTCTGGCCAGATATGACTGCTCAAGCGGTAGATACCTGAAAGACGATGTGATATGAAAAATTCACCGATCTTGATCCGCCTACCTTCCCGAAAATTGAGGTACAAGAACGCACAATTCTCCACAGGTGGTGATGGCTTGAGGCAGTTTCCCGGCATCCTCGCCAGCCGAAAACCGGACTTTTCGGTTGAAAAGTTCATCAGCGTCGGGCTGAACATGAATTTGAAAGGAGTTTTTTTGGTTAAGTTCCTTACCTGGAAATTTCTCAAGTATTCGACACCATCGGTGAATGTGTTCTTGAGCCTAACGATCTCATAATCATCCATGGTGCATTCTCCCTGAAATAGTTGGTATTGGACTATCACTCTGGTAAATGAAGGGAGTCGTGCCTTGATAACAGCATCCAGTCTGGCAACGGCTTCACTCATGTTCGATGACTCGATTTCGAGCACATCTCTGAGGTTCTTCATCAGACGACTTTCGGTCGTGTGGAACATGTCGATTTCGTTGATGAAGTACTCTTCTCGTCGTTTCATCTCTTTTTGGTACCTAAATTTCCTATTCAATTGGTCTCCTTTCGAGCATTTTGCCTACCGGTGAAAATACTCTTTGACCTCGTCTTTGGTTGTTTCACAATTCAACGTCAGCAACTCAATACCCTTTGAGACACCATCGGAAGCTTCGATAATTCGGTTGGAAAGTCGTCGAACCTGATGAAATTGGATTTTCTCGAGGATTTCTCGACGATTTTACCTGATTCAACAGTCGTCCCATGTCTCGTTTGAGCATATCCATGTGCGCCGTCCTGCAGTCCTTACAGGCTTTCCTGTCACAATGAGCACACGGCTCACAGTCGGCCTTCTCATCGCAGACTTTGCATCGCTCCAAGTTATACCTGAAAATCCCCGCTTATAAGAGTCATATCCTTTACTTGGACACGATGATTTCGCCGTGTTTGTTTTCTTGAACTGGTCAAATCTTCGTCGATGCTGAGTTGGCTCGTACGACCTCTCACACAGTTTGGCTACTCAAAAATCTCGCGCGCTCACAAGATTGAGATGAGGGGAAAACTAGCGAATCTCCACTCGAGTGTCTATCCGTTCAAAACAACGCACACACCCAATTTTTGAGCTAACAATGATAATTGTTTAAAAATAGTGAGATTGTGCAAGAATAGCTGTCGTACACGAATTTTATCGTCGTGCGCCTACTACCACTGGGCCAGATGGTCGAAATGTGGATGGGTTGTCGATTTTGTTTCTATCATTCGATCACCGAACGCCGCGAACGCACATTTGCCACTACAGCTGAGCGCTCGTTTTGTTTACAACCGCTGGTGAAAAAGCGATGTCTTCGCTGCGATCAAAGTGAATCTAGGCTGCAATGTTCATCGCGGTATTGGATAAATGTACGCGCAGGCACGAGCCGAAGACTTAGGACAACAGAATGACATCGCGAGTAAACGCGGGTGTGGTGGTCCCTTCTTCGACCGGAAAAAATGTCGGAGAAGAAAATTAGAAATAGAAATTTGACCCGAGAATTTATCCACAGCGTAACTTGAGATGGATTGATCTTGTAATTTTTCAAATTTCGATCGATCGAAGTTGCTCCGGTACCAGATGATTTTTTCGGTCAATGTGCTATAAATCAGCTGATAAATGAAATCAGTTGACACGATGGTCGAAATCCCGAGATGTTTATCCAAGGGATATATTGCGAAATCGCGGGAACGCTTAGGAAATTTTGCGATTTATTGATCGGGAGATCAAGTATCATGAACTTGTACTTTGACAACAACGAATTTTGATCGCTGTCGTTGTCTAATAAGAAAACAACGACGACAACATTCTGTCTTTTCAAAATTGCCCAATCATATGATTTGAATGGCGATTGAGTTTCACATATTACATTGATCTTCGTCGAAATTTTTGTAAAGTAGGCTTGAAAAAGTCTTGGTCGGCTTTTCGCCATTTTACTACATAAAGCAAGTTATTCTAGGCGCTTTTTTCTCGACTATTTCTTATCATCGAACGAGAAATTTATAAGAATAGATCTCGGGCACTCGAAATTTCAATGGGGATTTTTGAGCGGTAAAGTCTTTGACAGAAACTAGTTCCATCCTCAGGTTGGTTTGGAGATTTTGAGAAGAAAAAAGTTCGTTCGTTTGAAAGTAAAGAAAAAGGATTGAGAGTGCGTATGACGCAAAATGCCATTGGAAAACTCTTTTGCGAAAAATATTGGTTTGAGCCGGGAAGAATTTGAAACAGATCTTAGAAAATCCATCATTTTGTTGAGAAAGTTAATTTTTCTTCAAATTTTTTGAAGAGTTCTGGAAAATTCATGGTTTTTGCAAAAACAATTAAATTTCGATCAAGTTCCAATCCAATTGCGCTATTTCCTTCAAGTTCCGAAATTCTTACGACGTTTTATTACACCAGTCAAAGAGCGGCTTCGAGGTAGTGTGGGATTTATGAGATGGTAGAGATGAAAGTCTCCAATAGTCTCTGTCAATATTCAAGATGCGCTTGCTCAGTGCTTAGATCTTGCGCACTTTCTCCCACACACGAGCAAACTTATCGAATAGTCAATCTGGAGGAAAGAGATATGATGATGATGAAAATAAATAGGCTGGCATCATGGATTAAATTTGGATTTTGCGATTTTTCAATGGACCAAGCTAGAACGATGCAGAGCAAGAGTAATCTAGACTAAGAAACTTTGAATTTTTCGGGGTAAGATCGTTTTTTGAAAGGACTAAATGAGCATATTCGAGATTAGGTTTATTTTGGAGAGATTTAATCGTTTTCTATTGATACAAATCTCGAATTAAATATATATATTTCGAACTATAATGATTCGGAATTGATCAGGATTGAAAAATTCAAATAAAGAGAAATTTAGAACAACTTTTTTATTGAAACAAGCTAAACAATTTTTTTCTGAAGATCAGCTTACCTATGAATGTATTCTTCAATCTCGGCTGAGGCATCGGCCGAGGCCTGCAAGTGAATTTCGAGAAAACCCGTCAAAGTGTAGTTCGGCTAAAAGAGGTAAATTTTGTTATCGAATCTAAAAATTTCTCCCTACCTGAAAAGCTTTGACCCCTTCGTATGGGACGTTATGTTCTGCTCGACACTCGGGGCACTTCAAGGTCCTAAAATTCGAATTTTGTTTAGATTTTCCTAGTTAAATTTACCTATGAAGTGAGTCTGCACAACTTTCAAGACATGGATAGCAGAACGTGTGTTGGCAAGGCAGCAGTTTTGGCTGTCTGAATTCAAATTTTTAGTTGTTAAATTTTTATTTTTGACTAAAGCTTAACCTTGATTGCCAAAATTTCGGTTATTTTTATTTCACGGATTTCGTAATCGTGATTTTTATAACTTTTTGCTCATGGTTGGTGTGGAATTGACGAAATCGTTTGTTGGTTGAAAATAGTGATTTGGCTTGGAGAGAGTGCCGAGAAGAAAAACGGAAATTGATGTAAAGCGTCAATGAACAGAAGAAATTGTTGGGGGAGTTTTTCGGATTTCGGATCCAACTAACCTAGGCCTAAGGGCGTATCGATTTATCATGCGATTTTTAGAGGTGATGAAGCAAGGGTATGGGATTTGAAAGAAAAGGGCAGCTTTAATGGCGTCAAATATGCACTTATGATATTTTAGCTGGCCCTCATGGCCTATGTTAATGAATTAGGCTAAAGATATTAGATCAGACGTAAATTTATGATATCCAAGATGGTACTCAAAGCATTTGATGAAGGATTAGGCTAGGAAATGGATCAAGTTTCTAATTTTGATATCCAATTTGGGTGCTTAGGTCTATTTTTCATCGTTAGGCTAGAGATTTACTTGTATCGGTCAAGACAAATAGGGCAAGTGAGAAGTTGTTCGATTTTTTCGAGCGGGTTGACAAATTCCGGCGGTCGACTGGAGGGAGGCTGAGCGACCATTTGACGTACCTGGAAATTCTCGAAGAATAAAACATGTAGAAGATTCTAGATCTTGGCTAAAAACTTCAGGATCATTCTCGATTTTTGTCTAAAATGATGGAATTTTGGTAAAAAAAAACCGCGAAAATTCTGTGTTTTGACCTAAATTTTCTTAAGAAAAAATTCGGAACATCCCACATTTTAGAAATTTTCCCGAACAAACCTACCCGTTCCCTCGGATCTATTGTTTCCTCACCGGAATCCATTTTTAGAAATTTATAGAAAATTCAGTAATAAACCGGGAAAAATTTATCTCGGATAAATATGTGACACCTAGTGTTCGAAATCGCGAATGAAATTTCGAGCCGAGCCTAGGGAGATGAGACTTCGACTCTGCAAACGCGGAACCCTATGACACCGCGAAAAGACGCAGAAACGGGAGAAATAGCATGCGAAAATTATAGATTGAAAGATGAAGAAATCAGAAAGATATTGTTTTTAGAGGGGGGAAAGATGTCGAAATTAGGGAAATAGCATAGAAAGAGAAAAATAGGAGGCAAAATAGAACGTAAAATGAGAGACAGAAAGTTCAGGAAAAGAGCGTTTAAAAATGATAGGAAGATGGCGATTTTGAGAAATACTGTAGGAAAGTATGGGAAAAGATTTGAAAATCAAGAAATAGCATTTTAAAACGAGAGTTAGAAGAATTTCGATTTTAAAAAATAGCATGAAATTAGAGAAGAAAGATGAGGTTGTTCAATATCTTATCTTCTTTTCTCTGCTCTTTCTGATAAATCCTCTCTATTTCCGAGTCGAACTTCGTAAACCCCGCCTACTTTCTAACGATTGAACGAGAAGCCGAGAGATAAAGAGGTAACCTCTTACCTCACATCTTTCTTTTCCCATCTCTTCTTTCGCAATGCTATTTTTCGAGTAACTATACAGTGTTTTCGAAGTGGGACAAAAGTACTTGAAGCGCAAAAATGAGCAATATGGTAAATA